>JXCR01080182.1:0-15203 GCA_002079205.1 Phalaenopsis hybrid cultivar
ATATATATATTTGAGAAAGTCCAATGGCTAATATATTAAAAAGAATGTAGGATACAGATAGATTGTGCGGGAGGGCCCAAACATGGCACTCTGCCCACACGATAACCACCAAATGCAAATGGTTTCAAAAAGAGAAAACAAAAAAATACGTAAGAGACCTAAAGAAAAGAAAAACAAAAAGTGTCAAAATCTGGAGTATCAGGTAACTAAAGAGCGACCCAATTTTGCCCTGCCTCTGCCTCTAGTTCTAGGGAAAGAGCCAGCTAATAATTTGGTGAGATGAGTGTCATTGTCAGTAGTAACCAATGTGTCCTCCAATAAATTCCTGAGTCGAGTCGGCCTCCATTCTTCTTCTTTCTTCTGGAATAGACTTGTCATTCCTCATCCGAAGAATGACCCACCAGATCAGTGGATTGGTCTAAAATGTGTCGGACATGTGTAGGTTGTTGAACATCAAAAGCAACTACTTATTGTACCATCTGATCTTTTATCGAATCCAGGAAGCGGGAGCACTCTCGTGTGTCCTGGCATATAAGTGGATCTTCTTCAATAACAGTGAGTGGTATAAGCACATTTGGATATGTACCTGTAGTATAGTGTTCTTCATCAAGAACTGCAGTGTTGGAAAGGGGGGATCCACAGGCAAATCAGACACCAAATCTTGTATTTTAGGAACTTCCTCCACAGATTGAGCATTGCTTGAGCTTTAGCTTTCAATTTTGGATGGAGTCTATGACATTTATCAAGTGTATGCCCAAACATCTTACAGTGGGTATAATAAAAAAGTTTATGTTTCATGACAATTGGTTGTAAATATCCATTGTGAGTTGTGCCCAGCCAGACTTCAGTAATATCACTTTCGACAATTATTCTGGCCACAGAAGGTCTGGTTAGATTAAAAGTGGGCATATTTAGCTTCATATGATCTCCAAGAATGGCTCCAATAGAATAAACAACCTGATGATGATTAAAGAAATGCAACTTGAGCCAGGTAAACTAATCCATACCGGAACAGTAGGAGACTCATGATTTGGGTCAAAAGCAGGAGACCATTTGAGTAACTTCATTGACTTATCTGCAATGTTGAGATATTTTTTAAAGAAAATCCGAGCATAGTCTTCAGCTAGGGTTAAATGAATCAACATATGTCTCTCATCCAAAAATCTCACTTTCCACTTGCCTACAAGTTTAAGATCGTCAACACTCTTTATGATAACTTCCATAGGTGGATGCCCCCACTAACTTTCCCAATAAGAGCGAACTTGAATTTCTCAGTTAGGATTGAAATTTCTGAATATATTCTTAAAAAAAAAGCAGTCACTCGTACCATCACGACAGTCCTTATAGCTTGAGCAGAAGACAATAGTAGATTTCGCAAGATGATTACCCATCACGCAGACGAAAGAAGCTTTGTCATGATCAACCGAAGATGGAAGCACCATAACGATGACCCTTCAGCCTGCAAAAGCAAAAGCGAAAAAAACCAGACCAACCGATGGAGCGCGACCAGACGAGAATGAACGCACGTCAGGTCGAAGCAGCAGAAGTCGAACCCGCGGAAACAGGAGCAGGACAAAAGAGGTAACTGCAGAAGACGAAACAGTCGCGAACTGGTCGAAACAGCATAACGCGAGCCACAATCGGATCGAAACTGCGAAAGAGTCGCAGAGCGCGAACGGCCCTACAGCGAGCAGCGAGCACAGGCGCAGCTCGAAGAAGTAGATGACAGAACAGAGGAGCATACACCCCTTCTTCTACGAGCGTGGAATTACAGTAGAAGAGGCTAGGGTTCGTCGTGAGGCGAAACCCTAGCAGAGCCTCGACTGAAGTTGACGACTATTATATATATATATATATATTAAAAAAAAGGAATGGTCGGAGGCTATTAAACGAGCCCTGACCATCCCTAGGTGTGGTAAATATTCGAGTACAACGCCCTACACATGAGAGGATTCGAACCCGTGACCTGAGAGGACTTACGACCTTCAGAGATGTTGTTCTACCAACAGGTCACGGTACGAGCGCGCGCGTGCACACACACACACATATATATTAGTCGTGTGGAATGTTCAAACAGACATCAAATTAAAAGCAACAAAATGTAAAAAATGTCTAAATCATTCATGTACGTAGGTATGCATATATGTATATATCAAGATACTTATATATTAAAATTTACGCTTCATCAATTTTTATAATAATTTTCCTTTTATCAAACATATAAAAATATAGGGATCATCACGTATTTAGCATGTAAAGTCGACAAAAGCTTCTATAAACATAGCTTCTAATGTTTAGGCTGTTCTAACTTGCCGCTTTTCTTAACAACAATTCTAACTTTTAAAATTTTCTATGTAAAAGATATTTAAAGCTTAAGAAAATGCTAAATTAGTGAATAGCAAATATACAAAATATTAATATTTAGGTATATTTGGAATTTAAAATAAGAGATGCTTATTTTCTGTTTGAATTTTTGAAATTGTTTACTTTTATTTTTAGGAGACTCATTCAAGAACAGGTAATCCAACATTGTAATTAATTATTTTTAAATTTAAGATCATAGAAAAATGATATTACAAGAATGACAATTTAAAATATATTTCTCATCGAAACACATTATTAAGACAACCTATTTTGAATAATCATGTTATATTCCAATTAAAAGGTACAACCTGCATTTTTTTAAAAATAAAATATTGCATTTTTAGTAGTTCTTTTAACAAAATTCTAACTCTACATTTCGTTCAATTCTATAANAAGATGCTTATTTACTGTTTGAATTTTTGAAATTGTTTACTTTTATTTTTAAGAGACTCATTCAAGAACAGGTAATCCTACATTGTAATTAATTATTTTTAAATTTAAGATCATAGAAAAATGATATTACAAGAATGACAATTTAAAATATATTTCTCATCGAACACACATTATTAAGACAAACTATTTTGAATAATCATGTTATATTCCAATTAAAAGGTACAACCTGCATTTTTTTTAAAATAAAATATTGCATTTTTAGTAGTTCTTTTAACAAAATTCTAACTCTACATTTCGTTCAATTCTATAACAATTGGGAGTTCATTGATACATACACTTAAACTTAACGGGAGTATTAGCATAGGAAAAAATCAAAATAAAAAAGTTCCCACTGTCAGAGGATGGTCGAAGTTTATTTGAGTGTTCCTTAGAATATTTCTCTTGCTCCTAAAATAGAGAGGTTCTCAGGGGTTCTCCATAACATAGCACATAACAAATGAACCTTCCTCTAACAATGACTATCTATCTTAAGCCTTCTTCATAACCAAAGATTTGAGATCTGTGGAAATAAATGTACAGCTATTCCCAGACTCAACATACTGCTTCAATTTTGCCTTGTAGTTCAGTGCATAGCTTCCATTTAATATTGGAGATCAAGCAAATGTCAGACCACACTAAACTCCACAACTGAAACGCACATTGAACAACAATTTTAGATGAAGTGCATGGCTACTAGACATGTACAAGGCGCCATGAATGTTAAGATGATAGAAACCCGGAAAAAACTTTTGTTAAAATTACAAAAAAGCATTATACGGCCATATTTATGTTGTTGTTTTGGTTAGGTAATTTGACGCAGCAAATTAAAACATAATTAATCGGAACTAGTTATATATATCAGTCTCAATAAGAGTTGTAATTCAAAAAAATCTTTAATTTATGGAACAAATACTAAATTTAAAAAAAAAAATTCAATACATCCTAAACCCAATGCTCAAAATGTAAAGGTTCACTATAACATTTCCACCTAAAAAAAGATAATATAATATCTAAAATAGGCAGACAAATAGAAAATGCAAAGAATATACTTACTAGAATCGGTTTGTAAATTTTCCGGACGATCAAGGATGATCTTTACATCCCCAACGGACAAAGATGCTAAAAGATAATGAACAAAGTCACTCCATGAGCCACCAATTCCAGTTTCATCTCTCTGCAAGATAAACAAACTTCACAATTTCATTTAAGGGAATGGTTTTGATTCGAACTAGAGTCAAAATCAGCGAGCAACTTGTAATAAATATGTGGGAATATCCAAGATAGGGCTAATTTGATTAATACAAAGCAAACAAACAAGATATAAGAGATGATCTACAATTCAAGAGATAGATCATCTGTCCACAAACCCCAAACGCTGCTAGGAACACAAAGACAAAGAAAACTATGCAATAAATTCAAACATAAAAAAAACCCTAGCTAATTAGCATTGAAAGATACTCCCAAAGATTCATTCAAACTTTCCCCAAAAACTCTCCTTAATTCCCTTCCCCCAGTACGTGATTAACGACTGCATGGGCCCAACACATAAGCTAGAATCGTCCTCAGCAATTCCTAATGCTTATGGCCTTCTAGGCTGGGCCAACTGGCTTTGGTCTGGCCGGTCCTGACGAGTCTTCCCTAGATCGGCCCATCTACAAGAGCAAGCGTATCAACACCCTCCTCCCAAATAAGTACCATGTCCTCAATGTGAAATGATAGAAACTCTTTTTGAATCACTTCGTAAGGCTCTCATGTTGCTTCATACTTTGCACATATTTCCACTTAATCAGTACTCTTGACCCCTAAAAAAAAAGAAAAGAATAAAAAATAAAATTAAAATTTTATCCATTAGCGCTCAGTTCACTAAATAACCGCTCCAGTTATATATTCTCTGATTAAACAGAATAATTCGAAGCTTTTGAGGGGAGGGGGAGGATATAGAGAGAACTCTGAGAGAGTGGGGTCGGCAACATGAATCGTTTTTCTCCATTGTGTCCTATTGTCATATTTTCATTTAATTCTAATAAATTAAGATCACTTTTATACAATATGCTGAAATCTTTCTGAGACCACAGCTGCCTTTCTTAACATATGTCGAATCTAAAACATCTACTCTCCTAATCGAATCATCAGATGGTCAACGTGTAATGTGACCAACCCACCTAAGATGACTCCTCTAATTTTATCTGCCACTAGAGGTACACCAAACCCTCTCATGGATATATTCATTTCGCATTGTATCTAAGTGTAAAGTCGCTCATCCACCAATGTATTCTCATCTCGGCAACACTTAACTTAGTTTTATGCTTTTCTTTTAAATACCAACATTCAGCGTCATAGAGCATTGCAGGTCTCACCACCATCTTATAAAATTTTCCTTTCAGTTCAAGTGGTACTTTTCTATCACACAATAGGCCCGAAGAATTCCTCACACATTTATTTTATTTCACAAAAAATTAAATAAAATAAATATTTAAATTGGATTATCATGGTTTGCAAATGATTTTAAGAGTTTGAATGCTNGATCATCTCTCCACAAACCCTAAACACTGCTAGGAATACAAAGACAGAAAAATATGCAATAAATTCAAACATAAAACAAACCCTAGCTAATTAGCCTTGAAAAATACTCCCAAAGATTCCTTCCAACTTTCCCCAAAAACCCTCCTTCATTCCCTTCCTCCAATAGGTGATTAACGGCTGCATGGACCCCACACATAAGCTGGAATCATCCTCAGCAATTCCTAATGCTTATGCCCTTCTAGGTTGGGCCTACTGGCTTGGGTCTGGCCGGTCCAGACGGGTCTTCCCTAGACCGGCCCATCTAAAAGAGCAAGTGTATCAACACCCTCCTCCCAAATAAGTAACATGTCCTCAATGTGAAATGATAGAAACTACTTTTGAACCGGCCCATCTAAAAGAGCAAGTGTATCAACACCCTCCTCCCAAATAAGTAACATGTCCTCAATGTGAAATGATAGAAACTACTTTTGAATCACTTCGTAAGGCTCTCATGTTGTTTCATACTTTGGTAGATATTTCCACTTACTCAGTACTCTTGACCCCTAAACAATAAAAATAAAAAGAATAAAAAATAAAATAAAAATTAACATTAAAATTTTATCCATTAGCGCTCAGTTCACTAAATAACCGCTTCAGTTATATATTCTCTGATTAAACAGAATAATTCGAACCTTTTGAGGGGAGGAGGGAGCATATAGAGATAGCTCTGAGAGAGTGGGGTCGGCGACATGAATCATTTTTCTCCATCGTGTCCTATTGTCATATTTTCATTTAATTCTAATAAATTAAGATCATTTTTATACAATATGTTGAAATCTTTCTTAGTCCACCGCTGCCTTTCTTAACATATGTCGAATCTAAAACATCTACTCACCTAATTGAATTATCAGATGGTCGACGTGTAATGTGACCAAACCACCTAAGATGACTCCTCTAATTTTATCCGCCACTAGAGCTACACCAGCCCTATCATGGATATATTCATTTTGCATTGTATCTAAGTGTAAAGTCACTCATCCCCCAATATATTCTCATCTCGGCAACACTTAACTTAGTTTTATGCTTCTCTTTTAAATACCAACATTCAGCATCATAGAGCATTGCAGGTCTCACCACCATCTTATAAAATTTTCCTTTCAGTTCAAGTGGTAATTTTCTATCACACAATAGGCCCGAAGAATTCCTCACACATTTATTTTATTTCACAAAAAAATTAAATAAAATAAATATTTAAATTGGATTATCATGGTTTGCAAATGATTTTAAGAGTTTGAATGCTTTAAGTGCCTTAAATGTCATAAATTGGGAGACTAAACTTGAGTATCAAATTTTACAAATTGAGGATTAAGCTTAAATTGAATATGAAATATCATAAATTGAGAGGTTAAACTTAATTTAAATATAAAACATCAAAATTTAGGGGTCGAGCTTAACCTAAAGACTAAATATCATAACTGGGGTTAGACTTAAGACTTAAATATTATTTTTAAATGATAAAAAAAATCTAATATGTCAATCTAGCCATCGGATTCACAACATGTTTGCCAACGACCAGAGACGGTTTTTAAAAGATCAAAGTTAATATATATGTATTAATGTATATATNATTATTTTTAAATGATAAAAAAAAATCTAATATGCAATCTAGCCACCAGATTCGCAACATGTTTGCCAACGACCAGAGACGGTTTTTAAAAGATCAAAGTTAATATATATGTACTAATGTATATATATTCAGCTGAGACAAATTTATGTCATTTTAAGTCTTGAAGATGTTATTTAAAACAATCTTTAATTCAATCCACGTTTTAAATCATATAAATTGTCTTAAGATACCAAGCACTCAAGCTAAAATGACTCAAACATATGAAATTAAATGTCGCATGCGCTCTAGCCAATGTATTGAATACTCAAATGCTAAGTTTGAGAATGTTGCGCGAGCTAATCGGATCGCCTTGTCTATAAGATAGGATCATAAGTCTCACCCAACTAGTCTGATCATTCTGCTCGCAATGATTGGAGTTGACGAGTCTAATAATTTTGAAATAAATGCCAAAATCTTAAAATAAAAAATTTATAAGTTTGAATCACCTAGTTCCATCCTCCTCCTTATAAGGATAGGAGTCAAAAGAACTCATACTCTAAAAGTTTAATTTAACAAAAATAAATGCCCTCTTCAATACAATGATGATGATCATGTTGATCGAAGATTTCAACTGGAAAGGTCAATCGTTTAAATCAAGTTTTTCAAAATAATCAACTAATATGTAAAGCTAAAACAAATCACTAAAAGTTAAAAGCAAATTTCATCCACCTTCCACTACAATTTATCGAGAGTGACAAAATTCTGATTGACTTCAACTCACAAAAAACGAATGTCATATTAAATGTATCAATAGATTCACAATCAAAGTAATTGCATGTCAACAAGGATGTGGCCCGAGTCCTCTATCCGAGTGGCTTGGCCCAAAAGGTCCACAAATAGCGGTTACAATCAGAGCCCTATAACCAGGTGGTTGCCGCCAAATGGTACCATTATATTACGACCATGGTCGCAGCCCGTATGTTCTTTGATGGCTTTCTCCCATTTGAATTGTGAATCATAAGGGTACAATTGATTGGCACAAAGTCTTCTATTAGCTAAAGTCTATTTAAATTTGTCCTCTTAGGCAAACATTTATCCCAAATCTACAACAATCTATTGGACGATGCAACTCATGACTGCTGACAAGAATTCATCTACAGGTTTGGTTCACGATACTCTCTGACTAAGTGGATCAAGGATCATGATGGCCCGAGATGACGAAACCATTGGATCTTGATTAGGTTTCATCTTCATTCCCCACCATACGCTTTAAACTTCAAGTGATGAATTCAAAAATTTAAATCCTAAATATCTTGTTATTGTATGTCAATTTTCAATTTTTAATGACTAGCCTTAATCGAAAGTACTCTCTTGTTATCAGGAGGGGTAATTAATTATAGGGGCTTGCGCCTATGGGAAACCTGGAATCCCAGATCAAAAAGTCCTCACTAAATGAGGGTGAAATCTCTAGGGTAGTGTCTTATCTACAATCCAATTTGCCTTCTGAAAATTCGACCCTCCAAAGCTCTCTCAACAAACAAAATAATAAAATAAATGCAGAGAGTTCTCGGAGAGTAGTAGTTAATTTTCGAAGCCCACAAGTACCTCCTTTGCTCTAGCCGCTCCTCAGTGCACTCCTTCAATCTCGAAAAGTTCCGGAATCACCTACTGATCCTTTGTCAGCATTGGGAGTGGTGAAGACGATGGTGTATGATCTTTGATAACACACATCAGCTATGATACATAAAAGACTAGATGCAATGATGATGATGGTTGTAACCTCAAATAGTAAGCCACTAGCCCAATTTGTATCATAACCTCATAAGGTCCAAAATATCACGGAGAAAGTTTATCGCTCCTCCTAGCCAATTTCTTCTGTCGATAAGGTCTCAGCTTCAAATAAAACATGCCCCAGGCTCCAATTGTACCTCCCTCCTATGTCTATCTGCCTTCATTTTCATGATTTGTTGGGCCCTCAATAAATGTCCATTGAGCTCTATTAATAATGTCTCTCTTCCAAGTACTAGTTCACATTGAATATTGGTGTAGCACTATACTGATAGTGTATCAAATGAGGTGGATCCCGCCTATACAAAATCCTAAATAGGGTGGTTTGTGTCGCAGTATGGTTGAAAAATTTTATACCAATACTCAACCCAAGAAATCGACTTGGTCCAAAGTTTAGGCGTATCCGATACAAAACAGCACAAATATGTCTCCACACTCCTGTTGACCACTCTGTTTGATCATCTGCTGAGGATGATTAGAGCTGTAAATGAACCGAACACGAACGAACAAAGCTCGTGTCATGTCGGTTCGTTTGAAATTAAGTGCGTTTAAAATAAGCTCGTGTTTGAAATTTTTCGTGAAGTTACTGTTCTTGTTCAGTTCGACTTGCTTGAAATTAATTTGAAATTTTTGAAATGTTTGAAATGTTCAAATTGTTCGAAATCTTTCAAATTTGTTTGTGTTGCTTGAATTGAGTAAATTCTTAGAATGATAATAAATTTAATTATTAATTCTCAAAATATCAAAAAAATAGCTAACATACCTCTATTAAAAAACAGATATTTCTTCAACTATATTATTACAAATTATTAAAAACAAGTTACAAATGAAATATATTATAATTTATTGATATACAACTAATATTAATATATTATTATTAATAATTTATTACATATTATAATTTATAGAATTTAATTTGTTAAAATATGATAAATTTTTAGAGTATATAATTATTTTTAAAATATGATAATTTTTTTATGTATAATTATTTTGAATTATTTTATATTTCGAACAGAAACGATTCGAGCACGATCGAAAACATAATTATTCATGTTTGGTTCGTTTATAAACCAAACAAAAAAAAATTGTTCGAGTTCGTCTCGTTTGCTTATTGAACGAATCAAACACGAACTCTCTGACGAGTCGAACACAAACTGTTCGCGAACAACGAGTTTTTTTGATAGCCATGGGATGATATGTTATGCCCCTCCTTAGAACTGTCTCTTGTAATTTGAACAATTCCTTTCATAAGTGGTTGAGTAGCACATTGTTCCTGTCTGATACAATAAATTCTGGTACACCATGCAAACATACCACTTTCGTATGAATATTGTAGCGACTGAGACAACAATGTAAGGTGTTGTAATGAAATGAAGTGTGCATGCATGCTTAGGTGATCCAATACCACCAATATCATCGTAAACCCCTTTGTTCATGGCAACCCCTCTATAAAATACACCATAACTTTTTCCCAAACCTTCACAGGTAACGATAAGCGCTGCAATAACCTTTCTGATGACATAGTCAAATCCTTAGTAGAATGGTTGTTGCCCCCTCAATGCGTATTATGGATGAGTTTTTTAATCCTATAGCAATCTGGCATTATCTTCTTCAGCCCTTCAACCTGCTCGCTCTCCTACCTCAGGTTTTCCCAATCTAGGACAAGGGGTACTGATAAAGTTGTTAGTTGTGGCTCCTCCAACTTCCTCGATAGTGCATCCGAAACTTTATTCTTCAATTCTAGTCGATACTGAATCTCAAAATCATATGCGAGTAACTTGAATAGCCATCTTTGATGCTCCTTTGTTCCAACAAATAATTCAAGCTCCTCTGATCTATTCCTACTATAAAGTATTGTTTAAGCAGATAGGATTGTCGCTTCTGGATGGCCAAAACAATAGCCATCAACTCCTGCTCATACACTGACTTGAGCCTCGCCCTTGCCATGAGTACTAGCTGAAATATGCAATGGATCATGGGTCCTACATGAGAACGACTCCCAATACATACCCTGATGCATTTGTCTCTACCACAAATGATCTACTGAAGTCACTAAATGCTAATGTTGAAATGTTATTCATGACTCTCTTCAGATATTTGAAGGCTTAAGTTGCTGCTTTCCCCCACTTGAAATTAGCTTCCTTCAGTTTATTTATTAGTGGTCAAGCTATCGTGTCATACTCTCTCATGAATTTTCGGTAAAACTCGATGAGGCCTAGAACCTCTCAATCCTTCAAGCCCTTCGTGAAAGGCCAGCCCAACATAGCCTCAATCTTGGACTGATCCGTTGTTGCCCCTGCCTTGGCCACCACATGCCCTAGGTACTCCACCTGTGACTGCACAAAGGAAAATTTCTTCATGTTGGCATACAGCTGGTGATCTCTCAAAGTCTCTAAGATTGTCCCCCGATGTCTCATATGATCTGCTTAGGCAGGACTATTGATCAAAATATCGTCAAATAATATCATGACGAATTTCCGGAGGTAAGTTTAAACCTTGCTTATGAGAGACTGAAAAGTGGTTGGAGCGTTGATAAGGACAAACATCATCACCAAAAACTCATAATATACTTCGTGAGTCTTGAACATCGTCTTATGCACATCAGTTGGATTCATCCTGATCTGAAGATATCCTGACTGGATTCATTCTGATCTGATAATATCTCGACTTTAGATTGATTATTGTAGAACACTGCTCTATAAAGCTCATCTAACAACTCATCAATCACTGAAATTGAAAACTTGTCCAGAAAATTTCCATGTTCAAGGTCATAAAGTCCACACAGAATCTCCAACTACCATGTTATATCTTCACCAAGAGAATTGAACTGAAAAAGTGGCTCACATTGGCCTTGATGATTCCTGTTTCGAACATCTTGTGAATCAATTTCTCTATCTCATCCTTCGAAAAACTGCTAAAAAAGTTGTTGAAAAACCTCAGGGATTTCGATTGACTTGGGTGTCTGGATCTTCTGTATACTCTGCGACTCCACCAAATCGCCCAACCCAGCTTCCCATATCATCTTAACCATGGTTTCAAGTGAAACCAAGGTTTTGCAAAGGCTAGCATCCCCTCTCTCCATCACCTTCCACCATTTCACCCGAATTTCCATAGTCAGTGATTTCCAATCCACCATCTTCTCCTCATTCGTTTGTAACCATTTCATCCTAGAATTAAATCAATACTTCTGAAATCCAAGGAAAAGAAGTCATCTGTCACCTATAGGCCATGTAGTGACGACACTAATCTCTTACAAATTCCTTGGCTTTTCTCTACCTTTCATGTTCTCATCATGACCACAAAGTTTCTCGTATCTACCAACTTCAACCCTAGTTGTTCCACGACCCGATTGGAGATGAAATTGTGAGTGGCCCCACTATCCACCAACACCATTATCAGTTCCTCCCCGATTTGTACCATTACCTTCACGATGTGATTTGGAGTAAATTTCACCATTGATTTAAGAGACACCTCCACTACATCCAATTGTAAGGGCTACTCCAATGTTTTTTTCTTCGACTCCTCACTATCTACCTCTTCCCCCTCACAAACTAAAAGGACCTAGAGCGTGCGCTCCTTGCACGATGGCCTGAGGCATTCTTCTTATCACATTGAAAATATAATTTGTTTGCTCTCTTGGCATGCACTTCTATCTCTGAAAGGCGCTTGAACTTGACCTTGAGAAGGGCCCCCGTATTCCTCTCCTTTGACGCCTTCTTTTGAAATGACTTTGTCTAGGTCATCAATGTCATGATCGTCAAGTTACTCTGATAGAATCCTCCAATGGTGTCGCTTTTGCTGGCTTTATTTATTTTTTTCTTGTCATCCACCATCTGGGCAAGCTCTATTGTCTCCCTCAATCCCCACAATATCAATAGTCAGTGTGGTTCATATGTCGGGTTTTCAGCCCTTCATGAAATTCCCCTCCAGTCCTACTTCAGAATTGCCCTTAGTCGTCCCGACAATAGCTCGAATTTCTCTCTATACTCCATGATAGTCTCCTCCTAAGTCACGACATAGAATTGTTCATATAGGTCTCTTTCTCGAATGACTTGAAAATATTCTAACAAGCAATCCTTAAATTCCTCCCACGATGGATGGAGCATCTCGTCTCCTTCCGCTAAAACCATGTTAGAGATTTTCCCTCCAAATATAACCTATCACCATAAGCTTCTCCTCCCCATTAAACCCATTCATCACAAGATATCGCTCTATCTGATACACTAACCCATGTATGTCTCACTCGAAGATTAGCCATTTCAACTTCCTAACCCTAGCATCATCAACCCAACTTTCTCTCTCATTGGTGTTTCCCCACATATATGTAGGATGAAACTCCCTCATTTGATCATAGTCATATCCCATTCTAATTTCTCTCATTCATTCTTTGTGCTCCTCTGAACGCTTTGCCCTCCAAATTTTGGCCCCACCCCTCCATAAAAAATCTCCAATCCACCCCCTGTCAAATTCTTGAGGGGAAATTCTTGATGGTGGGTTCTTTCCTCCTCATGTTCCTCTTGTTCAATCCTTTTCCCTTTTGATTTGGCCAAGGATGCTCTTGTCGAACCTTGGTTAGGGTTCACAAATTGAACCATCGGCGAGGTCTTGGGTTGCACTTCAATTAACCTTCTTATCATCTCCTCCAAGCTACCGAATTGATTTTTCATGGAAGACAATCTATCATCCATGAAGAAAAAACTTTCATCTATGACGGAGAACCTTTCCTCCATCCCGAACTTGACTTGCCATACTTTTCCTTCCAATCCTCTTCCAACACATCCACTTTCTTTGTTGTCATCTCTCTAAGATCTTATTCTAATACCAATTTGATACAAACCAGAGCCAAAATCAATGAGCAACTTGTAATAAATATGTGAGAAACTCGAGATGAGGTTAATTTGATTAATATCAAAGCAAACAAACAAGACACGATGGATGATCTATAATTTGAGAGGTAGATCATCTCTCCACAAACCCTAGACGCCACTAGGAGTACATAGACAGAAGAAAAATTACAGTAATTCCAACATAAAATAAACCCTAGCCAATAGCCTTAAAAGATACACCTCAAAGCCATGCAAACTTCCTCTAAAAACCCACCTTAATTCCCCTCCTCTTTTATGTGATTAATGGTCGTATGGGCCGCACCTGAAAGCTGGAATCGTCCTCAGCAGCTCCTATGGCTTCAGCTCCTCTAGGTTGGGTCGGCTGGTCTATCTAGATCTGGCCGGCCCAAACTAGTCTTCCCTATACTGACTGGTTTGCAGGAGCCGACGTATCAAGTTCCTGTCAAAAGCAAATTATTTAACTTCTTGAAAGGATCCTAGTATTTATTTCCACTGAAGATACATTGAAAAGAAAGATGAATAGTAAAAATAAATTTGTTTTAACACTTAAAGTATTTCATTATCAACAAGATCTTTAGACCAAATATTAAGTGTTGTGTGAGCATTATAAAGTTACATTTTTTAACTAGTCCCCTTGAGTTTTGCATTAGGTGAAAAACCAATTCTTCGCAAAAACTTTAATCAACTTCTATCAATGTTACCTAGGGTCTATCCCATTTTCATTCCAATCCTATAATGCTAATTTTATCTACCCATCTCATCCATGCATTTTCTACCTTTTTCGTACATTTCCAAATCTCTCTATCGACTTTGAACTATCTTTCCCCCAATAAATATCCCTCCTACCATACTTCTAGTATAATATTTATGAACTTATCCTTCCTAGTTTTAGCTCTAAAAATCCTGGCCCAACTCTATCTAAAATTCGTGTTGATATCCATGTTGATTTTTAAAATTGGATTTTAAATAAGATACTACTTAGAGATTTCTCCCTTTTATGAGAACTTTAAAATTTGGTTTGAGATTTCATGTAGGCACAAGCTACAATTACTTACCCCTCTCAATCACTAGCAAGCATCTTCGATTGTGGATATATTATAGACTAAAAATATTTTTCTTAAAATTTAGCAATTTAAATTAGGAAAGAAAATGTATCATTAAATGCTTAAAGTGGATGATAGAGAAAATTATGATAAACCCAATTAAGAACAAAAGATTTCATTGTCTTGAGTTGTCATAAACCACGATCTACTTAGCCATTACAGATAAACAGCCGAACATAGCCAAAGGATCCGTGAGGAAAGCTTGCCAAAGTGCCCAATATTAAGCTGACTATAGGGGGCTTCATGTCATATTAAGTATGTCTTGTATCTCAAAAGTCAGAAACTATACCTCTCAATAAAAAAGTATAAAGCAACACATCTAGTATGAAGTTCACACCACTTTAATAATGCATCTTATCAACTTTCTCAAACAATAACCTATCTACTTATCAAAAAATCTACGATAATGTCATCCAGATTGCGGTGTGATCAATTATTTTGAGGTTATGTGGATCCTCATTTGGCAAATTTGTAAGTGTTTTATTTCTTGATTTGACAAAGCGAACGGGCATTTATGGTGTTATTATTCTCTCCAATGGTTCTTCGTTTTTTTTTTTTTTT
>JXCR01080189.1:19179-31551 GCA_002079205.1 Phalaenopsis hybrid cultivar
GTGGGATCAAACTTAGTTCACTATCAAGCTCATAAGCCTTTATGGGTAGATTTGCAATTTTGGAAAAGGTTGAGTGGGATGAACATAATCTTTATCAAAAGACTGTATTATCACTTAACCATTGGTATAAAGATTCCTGATTAGTGAGTTACCATCCTTCTAAATCAAGCCATTTACATTAGCATCATCCAATTTAATTAACTTACATACCACAAAAAATTAGAAATTTATACTTTTATCCTTTTATAGAAAATAGAATGGATTGATTTCTAACCCTTAACCCTTTATGTTTCAATCATTTTAGAGGGTTAACTATGATCAATATTCCTTTGGTTTAGCCTAAGTCATAATTAGATTCTAAACTTTAATAATTAACATTTTGTCTTTAGTGCTCTCCACTTCATAGTTCTTTAACTCAAATGACTTCAAAACTTTGCTAGTACCCTACTAATGTGTTAATTAGAATATGAGAGGAGAATATGTATTTTTTGATTTTTATTTAATTTTTAATTATTTTTTAGTGCAAATTTGGAATTTTCAACAACAATTAATATAGCATTAAAATATTTTTTTTGTCTTTAAGAAATTTATTGCAGGTTCACTTAGGTTAAAGGACCATTAGACACAATTTTTGTGATTTTTTTAATTATATTTTAATTTTTACCAATTTTTAGTTGATTTTAATGAATAAATAAATATATAATACATTTTATTTCAAAAATAATTTTTTTATATTTTATAAGTCTCTCTGACTTCAGGGACTCGAAGAAATTAATTTTGTATTTTTATTCCATTTATTATAATTATATTACTCGTAAATTAAGAAAATTCATTTAATTATTAAAAATACTTTTTTTTTACTTCCTTAGAAATGTATAAACACATATTTAGGCTATTCTCCATGGTTAGGGTAATACTTAAGGCAATTTGAAGTATTTTTATATTTTTTTGGAATTTTTGATATTTTTAATGATCAAAATTAGGAAAATAGCTTAACTTTTTTTTATTTATTTTAACTTCAATTTTATTTTTCTTAAGTTCCTTTGGTCACAATGAATACTCCAAACCAATTCATGTAATTTTTTTTTATTTTTTTATTTATTATAATTATTTTAACTAAAATTATTATTTATTTTGAAAATAAGTTTTTATATTAAGAATAAATTTTATGACCTTCAAATTTTTACAGGGGCCTCCTAATGTCATTATCTACAGGTTGACCGATTTTGGTGATTATTTGAATTATTTTATATTTTTATAATTTTTAATGATTTTATTAATTTAAAATAAGAGAAATGACTTGAAATTTTTTAAATTTGACTTTTATTTTTCCCAAGATCTTCTGACCACACTGAATTTACCAAACATGATTTTATATTTTTTATAATTTTTTTGATTTAAAATAATACCAAATATTTCAAAAATTAGGTCTTTTGATCATATAAATGTTCTCTAACCCTGAAAAAATTAAAGAGGATCCCTAAGCTTATGAAGAACGAACTTTCAAATTTTTATTTAATTTAGATAATTTTTTTAATTATTCTCTAGGGTATTTAATTAATTTAAAAATAAATAAAAGGAAAATATTTTAATTTTTAATTCATATTTTTCTCCTTTATTCACTGAGTATATTAGTATTTTTATTTTATTTTTATGATTTTTCTTTACTAAGATATGAATTTTTAAGGTTTTTATATTTATTTAATTCCAAAATACCCCATTTTTCTACTTATCCAAGTCAGCCGCCATGTTAAACCTTTGAGTTTCCGAAGACCACGCGTCGTTGTTTGATTGGTTGGGCTTTATGCGTCAGCCACTATGCACCTCCGTGATTCACAGTCCATCGCTTTATCTAGCGTGATCTGGTTCATCATTTCGATATACGCATAAATGGATGACATCTGTTCATCATCCCCAATCATTCTAAACCGAGAACCGTCCGTGTTCTAGACCTAATATCTCACTCGATTCTCAACCAAATCACATAGGGTTTGTTTCTACACTTTCATCTAAGAAAGAGAAACCTATATTTACAATTAAATATGTATGGAATACAACCTCACTTCACAAACGATGAAACTGAGAAAAAATTTAGGGATTTTGAATTATACATTTGCCCAAGAGGTGAGGCCTCGATTGGGTTGATTGGAGACGATCACCTTAACTCCACGAAGCTCCTCAAAGTGTTGTTTTTGAGCTAAGGTGCAGCATATGTATGATTTCAATTAAAAGGTGACTCAGGCTTGGTCAAAGCCTAAGCTTCCCATAACATTTTTGATTGAGGAAGTGGTTTTGAGGTTAGGTGAAGCTTTTGGAATGCTTAATTTGAAGTTTTGAGAAGATCGGTGAAGTGGCTGAAAAAGCCCTGGATTTGGGTGATGAAATTATGCTGGGGCAGTAGAAATGGGTGGCTAAGGATGGTTGGATTGCACTTAGGAGGGCTGAGAGAGGCTCTTACATCATGTGAGCTATTTCCTTCACAGAATATGCTTAGAGGTGTGCAAGTAATATAGTAAGTTGCTGAGATGAGAACACTTAGGTGGATTAGTGGCTTTACACTTGACGAGAAAATATGAAAGAAGTATACTTGTGAAATGGTTGGTGTAGTTATATTGGTAAAAAAAATTAGAGCCAAAATTTATATCATTGTTTAACCGATTATCAGTCTTTGAATAACCTAACAATAGTAGGCAGTCAACATTTTGATTTTGACCTGAACTGTGGATGGCTTGAAAGAAATTTGATCAGAATTTTGGCTCGTAGCTTATTTATTTTGATATAAATTCTATCTGATCCAAAATACAAATAAATAATTTTTTTGTGATTGTCATTGTTTGAGCTACCTAAAATGTTCACTCCTTTTAATGATTTGATCACCCATTATTACGACTCTATCATTAGGTCAACTACTAAAATTAAATTCTATGTTTTCAATTGAATGCACTTTATAATATGTTGATTGTTATCAGGTTTGAAGATATATATGGACATTCATACGTTAAGATTGTCGATGTACAATAGAATTTTTCCAAATAGAAAAGGGATCATCGAAATGTTCTTGAACGGTGTTGAGGCCTTCGTGGCAGCAGCAACACAACTTTCTTTTTACCTAACTGAGGGTAGGTTTTAGTGTCCATGTTTAAAAGATAGGAATCAAGTACACTTAACGCCTCACAAAATCAGATATGATTTATATCATTAGGGAGCCTGATTACTCGATTTGGACTTTAATGGGAAGGTTGACCCTACAACATTCAACTTTGCTCCTTTAGTGAGCTATGATCCTTCACCTAAAAATTTACTTAAGTTGATTTAAAGAAATGATATTTGATGGGACAAGACAACATTATTCGATTCAAGTGTAAGAAGAGGCTTCAAACCACGAGGCTAAAATATTTTATGATTTACTAAATGCGGCTCAGAGGCTAGTGTGAAAGGGATTCACTTCCAATTCTAAGTTATCTATACATTGCAAATTAAAACAAAGTCTAAAATGCCCCAAGATTGCTTCAATCCACTTGTATCATTTCTGAAAGAGACTAATCCAAGGAAAAAATTAGTTTCAAAAGATGTATACTGGATGAAAAAGATGTTCTCTAAGTGAGGGTTAAGAAAAGAGAAGATTGATTATTATGTGAATAGATTCATGCTATTATATAAGTCTAGCTTAATAGAGACTTAGTGTAGATTCTGCAAATCTCCCATATTCAAACATCATAATAAAAAAATAAGAGGCAGAAAGAAGTTCCTTATAAACATCTCTTTTATCTTCTGTTTATTCCACGTCTCCAGAGACTCCTTACTTCTATGTGCATTGCTTCATATATGAGGGGGTTAGGGCTTTATTTATAGAGTCTGGGTGTTAAATAAGAAAGGAATCGTAAACATTCTTGATCGAATGACTCAAAGTGTTCCCCTTGATCAGACAACATTCGATTAGCATTTTAATGTCTTGATGAAGTCAGAATTGAGTCATCTTGGACTTGTTGGAATCATCATGTCCAGATGCTTGACTTGACTATAAGCAAGCCATATTTAGAATCCATTTATGCCCACAAAACTTTCTAAAGAGGTTTAACAACTTGATATGGGCTTAATTTTACTCAAATTAGACCGATTTTGGTATCATTGGGTCCATCTCATTGAGCCATCCCGTTAACTATAAGTTTGCTAAAATTAGAAATCTCGATGACTTTTAAATGAAATTTGTACATTTCTCACTAAAAAATTTACCTTAGGACCTGTTCTATACCTCAAGTTTCATACAAGAAGGAAATTTATCAATGTTTTGAAAATCATACCAAACATCAAACCAAAAGAGGGAAATGTTAAGGTTGAACTGGTGGTTGAACCGGGTGACATAATAAATGTAAATAATAAATATTTTAAATTTCAAATGAAAGGTGCAAAATTATAAGCGTAGCACAATTAATTCATTAATCACATTAAAGTAAAAGCCTAGATAAAATATGAATTGTAAATAAAATATAAACAAAAAACATTAGAGTCTGACAAACATTTTATAAAATTATACTTACTTGAGATAAAACAAAAGAAATAAAACTTATCAATATAAATAAAACTAAAAAAATTCTTTTAAAGATGACAAATTAAAAAATCGTCTTCATTGAAGGTCTCCACGGAAGTTGTTTCCCCAAAATTTGTATGTTCACAACTCTTCTGAAAGCTTCCAAATCATCTCATTCAATGGTTTCAATTATAACATCATTGAAACCTTCCCATAAACATGTAAATTTTTTTTTAGATGTGTAGTATAAGCAAATAAATAATGTAAACTTTCAAATTTAAAAGAAAAGAAACTTAAGTTGATTTTTGCATATTTGATGCTATGTTGGGATCTTCAGTAACATCATCTCTGGAAATATCACTCTCTAAATCATCATAGTTAAGTTCAGGGAAAGGTTGTTCATCAACTACCTAAAAATCTATCATCTCAATATTTGTGTAATCGAAAGGATCATAACTTCTTTTTTTCATATGTAATCTGAAATGAATATATCCGTGATAGGGTTGGTGTAGCTCCTGTGACGGACAAAATTAGAGAAAGTTGTCTTAGATGGTTTGGTCACATTAAATGTCAATCATCTGATGATCTGATTAGGAGAGTAGACCTTTTAGAAACGACTTGTGTTAAGAAGGGCAGAGGTAGACCTGGGAAGAACTGGGCTTATTGTATAAGAAAATGATCTTAATTTACTAGAACTAAATGAAAATATGACACTAAATATGACGCAATGGAGAAAAAAGATTCATGTGGCCGACTCCACGTAGTGGGTTTAAGGCTTTGTTGTTGTTGTAATCTGAAATATAAGGATAAAAAAGTTAAACTATGTATTAACAATTAACATATATTGATGAAAAATATAATATATTCCTCTTCCAATATAGAAATACGTTATACATATTACCCATTCTTTAAGTTGAGGTTGAGGTTGTATTGAACGTATACGAAATCATTTAATCTTTAATGCTTTAGATGTTTTCTTTGCTTTTTATGGATTTGCACAAAAACACTCCAATTTCTTTCACATCCAGAGGAGGAAGAAGTTTGACCAAAAATCCTTATAGTTAATTTTTGTAGATTCGGAACACTTGAGCTAAGCATCTTCTACCACACATTTAGGTGAAAAAAATTAATTTAATGAAGAAACAACTCAAATACATGTATAAATAAAATAATAATAAAATTTAATATATAAACTTGTCGGGTTGCATTTTCTTTGACATAGTCAAGGCTATTGGCTTTTCAAAATTTTATACATTATAACAAAAATGTCTGACCTTCTTCAATGCCAATGTACGCTTTAGGCATATATCCTTATTTCCAATTATTTTAATCAAACCTTGCACAATCTCATGCTTGTTACAAAAGTTCTCTATCATATTGGAAATGAGGGTTCAAGAAATAAGCTACAACATGAATGCAATATTGAAGTTGATTATCCCATATATTCTTGATGAAATTAGTATATGTTTTGTATAATCTATTTGTATTCCTAAACATAATCTTTATTTCCTTTCTTGCTCGATACATACGATCATATAAATATTCAAGTGAAAGTTTTTTATCGGAGTCAAAAACACGAAGCAACCTAAAATTATTTAAAAAAAAAATAGACATTACAGAATAAAAATATCATAATATTACTATTAATAACTGATAAAAAATTGAATTACATAAATGAAAAATACTAACCTGATCAAGAGTCCAGGTAACTTCTACATTATAAAACAATCATTCTAGAACTTGGAGTATCAAATGACAGAAGTTGCTTCTTTTCCTTTTGTTGTTTTATACAACTTTGAGTTTGTGTAATATTTACTTATGAGAAAGATCTGAAAATCATGTTTATGTTCATCATAGACACTCTTCAAAATAATAAAAGTAGTAGCAAATCGGGTTGCTCTAGAATGAACTATCTCTTTCCATCCTGGTCTTTTTTATAGCCAAGCTAATATGAAAACATAATTATAAATAAAAATGGTTACTTTTGAAGCATTTTTTACAAGAACAATGACATGTGGCATGCTACCAAAATCTTTTAAGATGAGATTTTATCAATGAGCAACACAAGGTGACCAGTAGATATTAGCATATCTCTCATGTAATAACTCTCCAACCTTCTTATAATTTACAACATTGACAATTACAATTTGCATCACATTCTCTGGCCTTACCCACTCAACAAATTCAACAAATAAAGCACATAATATTGTTGCATCTTTTTTAACATAAGAAGCATCAACTAATTTAATAAATGAGATCCCACGTGGACAATATATTATAAAGTTAATGAAAGTTCTATTTCTATTATTTGTCCACCCATCAATCATTAAGGTACATCTTGTATTTTTATAGCACTGTCTATAAGGCTCAATATGTAGCCAACTTTCTTCTTTGCAATCTCTTAATAAGTTCACACTCATTCTTTAATAAGAAGGGAGTTTAAAACCAAACCCAATAGTTGTGATTGCGTCAATAGCTTTCTGCGCAAACGATAAATTCAACCCATTTGTAGGTATGCAACAATAAAAAATGCATATAACTATAACCAATTCAGTTTGATGTATAACATCTTTAGATGCCAACACACTTTTGATAGATGGTTGTGAACGTGGTTTTATTCTTTGTGGAAAATAATTTTCTATTTCATCTATCTTTCTCTTTCCTTTATCAAATGTTTTATTATGTGCAGTTGAATTTTGTTTATTGGAAAAAGAATAAGAAGCTCTCTTTTCTTCAATAACTTGAACATGATATAAACTTATTCTCTCCTGGTTGATTTTCTTAGATATTTGTTTCAAATTCTCTTGCATCTGATAATGTATATCATGTGATATTGTTTTGCATGCAACAGTATTAGCTTTCACCCCACCTAGGTACTTTTTCAGTCTGTTAATACCTCTACCTTTATATATAATCCCATAATGCAAGCATTTATACAGTTTTTGCTTCCATCAAGGCCTTTAAATTCACTAAAATGATTCCACACTATATCTACTTTTTCCCAAACACCTTATGTGGAAATAACAAGTTGACTTCCAAAAAGATCCTTTCTAATTTAAGCAATATAATATAATAATAAATAATATGCATATAGATATGAAATTAAAATTGAAACACATTTTCAATTAAAACTGAAACACATTTTCAAATATCTTGACTATAACATAACATATCTATGACTAATGGCTAACATTATTATAATATCACTCAAAAAGTTATATATTCATGATAAGATACATAAGAAGAGAAATGAAGTTCCATCTCATTTGTTTTATTTTCTTCATTATAAAAGAAGCAAGCAGGCAGATAAAATATAAATCCAATCAAACTTCTTAGATTAAACTAAGTAGACAGATAAAATTATGGTAGATACTATACAAGAGCAACAAGAGAATCTAGAGTTTGTGTTGGATCATCAATTAATTCTAGAATCAACCCAAGCAAAAAAATCATACCACATGACATGCATGAAAATGTGCTATTTTTTATATATACATTTAATGTTTTTTTTAGTGATATTGCTTTTTAATGAAAAGTATTTTTATATTTTTGATTACAGGTACAATAGGTTAAGCAATTGGAGCAAAAATGGAGCAAAGAAGAAAATTTTGACCTGGCGGCAGGCAATTAATTCATTCTTCTCGAATGCTGGAGTCTAGGTGCCACGGTTGGGCGCCTTGGCGCCAGAAACTGACTTGACATTTTTTTAAGCATTTTAGACAGATTTTCAAAGGTATGTGAGTGGGGGGGTGTCTATTGGAGTGAGGAGGAAGCAGAGGATGCTAGAGATGAAGATTTTCATGGGTTTGGAGTGCAAGAGAAGAGGAAAGTGAGAGGTTTGTTTCATTCACTTTATTTCTACGTGATAATTGAGTGAAATTGTAAGAATAGTTTATAATTCTTTAAAGGGACTTTTACTTTGAGAGGAGTTTGAGATAAGTGCTTTGTATTTTTGTTTAAGTTTTGTTAAAGTTCAGTGTGCAAACCTGATTTTAAATATCAATCGATGTGTTGTTGTATTTTTCTTATAAAATCTGAGTAGTTTTTTTTTTTATATTTCTCCTTGTGATGAGAAATAATCGTGTGTAGGATTAGAATTATTTAGAATTCCTTTAATTTCAATATTGTGATGGTATATTATTTCATGCTTAATTTATTTATGCAATTTGGGCAGTTCATAACTTAAAACATATTGTGAAAATGTACTGACCCAGGAGAGCTATGCTTTTCCTCAATTAATAATTACCACACTAACCTTTAGAATGAAGAAAAGACAATCTTGGGCTGAGTGCAAATGGATAAGGAGATAAGTTTTGACAAATATAAATTGGTGATTCTAGGGTGACAGGCTGGAACGTTAACCAATTTGATCTATGGTTTGCAACTGAGAGCTAGGTTAGCCAAATTGAGGGCTTACATGGGCACTCTAGAGTTACAGGCTAGACTCTACCCAGCATAACCAATGATTTAGGAACTTAACTTAGGTTAGCCATATTTCTTTATTAACTCGGAAGAGAGTAAAAAATATATATGCTTCTATTTGTCACAAAACTAACTTTAAATTTATAAACATTTGATTCCTACACTTATTATGATATCATTGCAAGGAGAAGGACTTTCATATTATTTGAACTCTTCTACGTGAAGCTAGTTTAGAAGCACTTAGCATTTTATTTAAGTTTAGAAATAAAATTAGTAGGTTTTAGGGCTCCTTTTCACACATAATTATGATCTTCATTCCTAGATTATTTACCTACAGTTTAAGTAGAGTATTACTAAGCCTATAAAAGAGTTTTTCCTTCCTCATGAGATCTTCATTCCTAGATACTTAAACGATACGTGCACTTGCATTTTTATTCTAGTGAATTTTTGAAATCAATAATTAAAAACTATATTGTAAAATTAGTGATACCTACATCACTAGGAGTAGCCACTATAAACACATAAAATTATATTATCAGCAAAGAATAGTGGATCACCACAAAAACTCATTTTTCTGTCCAAGAGTTTGCTAAAATGCTAATATTAAATATACAATTTTTAATACAAGTTGGGTTGCGTTGGTTTTCAAATCCCAGACATCTAGTTTCTCAGATAATTTACACCAAAATATCATAAATTAAGCTCACCCCTAAAAGATTAATAAGGCTTAAAGTCATTGTAATGATATCTATTTCATTCCAAGTTGTAGAAATGTGTCGACATGAAGAATATTGCAACCACTTGATGCAAGCAACATCATATAATTATGGTCAAAGTCAAGCAGATCATGCCTATGCTTTCCAAAATAGATACATGCACCTAAATGCATAAAAAAATGTTTCAATGACTATTACAGATCTAGTGATCCATCTATCACTAAAATTTACACTCAATGTAATTTAAAGGACATACTCCAATAATAGTTTCCACAGCATAAGGTACATCATAACTATTAACATTACCACACTACTTATACACACATTTATCATCCAATCAATTTTTTTTTGTTAAAGCCATTATACTAACCTTTATAAAGTTATGTACACCACCAGCCATAGGGAAACCCAAGCCCTTAACAATGATAACATAATGAGTTTATACAACAGTAAATCAAATCAGATACAAAGAGTGCGTTAGAAGACTTATTTATTTATTTATTTATTATATTTTTTGGGGAGTAGAAGACATAGAAGAAGGATGGAAGATAATATAAGCAACCACAAATTGCTAGTTGTAAGTTAAACAGAAGTAACATAATAATTATATGAGACAGGTTACTGAAAAAGAAGAAGGTGTACCAGATTCTTCAGGTTAGTTCATGCATAAATTAACACCAAATTATTATAGTATAAATATATAAAATTTTATGATATTTATGTAATTTTTCATATTTAATTCTGGCTCCAATATGGTAACAGCTTTACTCGGCCCTATTTAATAGCAATCAACCATAATATTTTGACATTTAATTATCATGACAATTCTGAAAGAGAAAAAAAAATTTATGTGGGTTCCAACTTTAATTCACAAAATAAATGTAGAGAAATATTTGCGTGCGTAAGACGTACGAAGAGCTGCGTACGTCTGGTAGGTTACAATGAGGATATTGAGGGTTATATCCACATTACCCCATGTAACCTCCATGTATCCTATCAGTAATTAGTAAGTTTCGCGCTTCCGTTTTCATATATTTCTAAGTTACAGGGGATAAAACGCAGATATAACCCTTAATACCTTCCATATAACCTATCTGATGTACATAATGCTGCGTACGTCTTACATTCACAAATATTTCTCGTTAAATTCAGATTTCAGTGGTTATTTTATAATTACAGTAATCCATAGTTGCTATATTGCAATTGCTTTACCGCAAGTGCTATTAATTTACCAAAAAAAAAAAAAAAATCATTTTTCATTTTTTATCATTAAATTCTTAAATGATTCGATTTTCAAAACTTTGCCATTTAATGCTGCACGTCTTTTAAAGGCAGCAGCTCCAGGCTAGAAGAGAACAGAAAAATAAATCATTTTAGTTATGCAATAAAAACCTTAAGTTGAATTAAAATAATTTAAAATTTAGCAAATAAGTTTAATATCATATAATGAATATAATTAACCAACAAACTAAATATTTGACAGATATAGATTAATAATTACATATTAAAATAAAATAATTGCTCTATTTTATTTCAAATGATGCCATACTTGGATAATTTAATCTTATATTAATTATAAGATTAAATTAAAAAGTTAATTTTAAAGACTGATTAGAAAACATAATTCAAATTAAAAAAAGTTAATTTTAAAGACAATTAACTTCAAATAAGAGATTATATGAATTAAATGGCATGACATAAATTGTACAAAGCTAAAAGCTATACTTGCCCCAATAAAGCCACATCAAATATTGTAAGACTATAATGCATGAAACAAAAATGATTAGGTAAGATAATCAGTATGATTCCTCAAACCTTTCAGAAAGGCAAAATAAAAATCCCAGATCTCAAGTATAGCTGAAGCAATTAGTTTGGCAGTAGAAATGAGTAAATCATTTATCCTGCTTGTTAAGAATAGAAGCTAGCCCTCTCGGCAAATTGAAGCTGGGAGTAGGTGCTTGCTTGGGATTTACATCTGAGGATCTGCACCCAGCAACAATAAAAAATAATAACAAGCTCAAAATACATTATTTTCTTCCCAATTCCTCATAATACATTATTGAGATTATAAATGGGATGTTAATTAAATAGAACAGAGCATTCATAGATATGGATATGTTTATTAAGAACAGGAATGCTGCAGGTAGCAACACAGCCCAACTAGACCTCTATACTTCCAAATGCCATAGAGATTAAAAAGAATATAGTGCAGTAAACAATGAAGAATGATGTGTTTTCATTAGTATGAAATGCTCAATATAAATAATAGTGAATTGGTATCATCAAAAGTTTGGTTCATAAAGCCACAACAATGGTGACCAAGATTTGAAGCAGCACAAATATTCATGCTGGTGATCTAAATTGGAAATTATGATTAACTGAGAAAAAAATTCTTAGTTTCCATATGTTTTCTGTGGGTCATTCAGCCACATACAAAATGCAATATTTTAAATGAGTACTCCACAATATCAGATACCAAGCTGCCATAATTCCACTCTCTCTGCGTCAATGCAGCTACTCCCTCTGCAGAATTAATCTAGATCGTCCATCTCCAGCAGGACTCACATACACCATTGATCCAACCATCTCTACTACATACAGAGGGACACTTATAAATTCCTTGCTGTATCCATCAAAGTTTTAAGGAATTAGAATATACTATCTTCCTTCATTACCTTTATTGTTCTTCTCTGTTAGCCTTTTCTC
>JXCR01080197.1:0-10424 GCA_002079205.1 Phalaenopsis hybrid cultivar
CCACATGAAAAATGTGCAAAAATACATAAACAATTTTTAGAGACAACTAGATTAACACAATATTGTAGCTATAGATGCTAACAGATAGTTTATTGGGTGAGATGCATTTGGTCAACCATGGATGTGATGCATTCAGTGCAGTAGGTGGAGCAGGTGTGGTTGCTCTTGCTTGCTTTGAGGTATTTGCATCCCAATTCAAGCAGCAAAGGTATCTAAATGGGGCAGTTGATAGAAATTTTGTGAAGAGATCTGCTACTTTGGCAATGTGGTGAAGTGTGATATGTTCGTTCTTGATACATTCTCTGATATAGTGATAATCATTTTCAATGTGTTTGGTTATAGAATGGAAGATGGGTTTGTTGGCGAAGCATGGGTCATGATGGAGGTATTATCACAATAGAGAGGTTTAGTGTAAGAAGTTGGGTATGCTGAACTCCTTTAGTAGCCATCTTAGCCGGATAATATCATTAGCTATCATTGAGAGGGCTTTGTATTCTGATTATGTAGATGAGCGAGCAGGTGTGAGTTGCTTTTTAACTGATCAGGAAATGAGGGGTTGTTGTTTGAGAAAATATAGTATTTAGAGGTTGATTTGCAGTCTATTGGATCTCCAGCCCGGTAAAATTCGGTATAGGCATGGAGTTGGAGGTTGTGTCGTAGTCATAAGCTTTTTTGTTTTATGAATATGCTTGAGTAGGAGCTTAAATTGCTAAAATTTATGTTGAGAGGGTTTGTGCATGGCCTGGGTGGCTTTGTTTACAACAAAGTGTGAGGTACTATAGCGAGTGCATAATTGCGGGATTGAGAATGTGGTATTGTCGGGTTGCAATGGTGTTTTATAAGGAGAGGGATTTGTGAAATGTTAAGAATTTAGCATGCCATATTCAATTAAAATAACTTCAGCATAAGATGACTGATTTAGGTGAAGGCCATAATTAGTTTGTTGTACAATATTCCACAAGTAGTGATAGATGTTGCCCGAAATTTTCGTGTTGAATATGTTTTGTAGCTAGATGAGGATAGTAGTGAGGAATGTGGGACCATTTCCTGTTAAGAGAATATCATTGACGTATATAATGAGGCATGCTTGGTTGTTATTATGATGAAGACAAAAAAGAAAAGGATCGATAAAACTAAGGTGAACTCTTAATGTTATTGAGATGTCTCATGAGAGTAGTGAATCATTATGTTTGAGTCCATACAAGACTTTCTTTAGAAGACAAATATAATTAGGGTATTGTGTGTCAGTAAAGCCCAGGGGTTGGGCCATGTGAATGTTTTTTTGTGAGATAATCATGAAGGAGAGAGTTTGAGACATCTAGTTAAAATATTTTCTTGTTGGAGGTCAGGACAAATATTAGAAGAACCTAGATGGTGGGTATCTTAGCTACCGAGTTGATGGTTTTCACACAATCCAAGCCATGGTGTTTTTTTAAACTTGAGCTAGCAAATGAGTTATATTGTGAGCTATAGAGCCTTTTCTTGCATTTTTTTTTTAGCATTAATTTAAAGTCAATGATATTTTGAGTTGGACAAGCTGAAAATAAATAATAAGTGTCTTATGCCTGTAGTGCAGTGCTTGATATTTAGCAAGCATGGTCTATCTCCAATGAAGTTGTTAAGTATTTGTTGAGTCGTAGGTGGGGTTTATGGTGTGGAGCTGATAGGCTAGATCTAAGATTTGTTTTGGTTTGTCGTGACCAAGTTGTTGACAGGTTTTCATTAAGAGTTTTGTGTTTTTAGAGGACTAGGCGCCGAGGAGCCAGTGGCCAGATTTGTTCCTTTTTCTCCTATTCAACTTATTTTGATTTCCATTCGCCCCCATTCCAATTACAACCTACAAAAATAATATAAAACCTTCTTTAATGTTATGTAAAATATAAAAATACACTATAGGAAAACTGTGAATTTACGTCAGAATTAACATCAATCTCATTTCTGGCGCAAATATAGTGATCAAATAGCATCAGTTTAGTTTCTCCGCGTGGTTCCACTTCTGAAAAATCGACCCAAAAAAGTTTTGTCAAGTGGTCAACGCTATGACCGACACTAATGCCCTAAATTAGCCCTCCCACGAATCGCAGCTCCACTTTGCATTTATTTCCTTCCTTCAACTTTCGATCATCGCTTCTGAGCTTCTCTGATAATTTCATGTTTGATTTATCGCTCCAACCTCGTCCAAGGTGAGAAATCTTCTTTCAAGCATCAAATCTTTGATTTAGCATAAGTTTTCTTCTTCTTTTTTTCCTTGCATAGGTGTTAGAATTGAAAATACATAACTTTTGCACAAGTTTTTTTTTTTTTTGGTATTCTATTGTTAGATATGCAATGCACATGGATTTCATGGTTTTCCCTAAGTTTTGGTGTGAAATATGTGAATGTATAAGCAATTTTATGATATGTATTTAAAAATGAAAATTTAGGAGTGAGATATGTAAATGCATAAGAAATTTGTTCTATGTATTTTGGGTTGGAAATTTAGGTGTGAGACATGTAAATACATAAGAAATTTTTTTTTTGGTATGTACATGAGAACATTTAGGTTGATTCTATGGATTTGTAGGCAATGGATTTTGGGTATGATGTGTATGTGGCCTAGGGTTTCAAGAAGAATGCATTAATCTATATAGCTACATTTATGGTACATATGGATATTCAAAGCGTTAGATTGTGGATGTATAACAGATTTTATCGAGAAAGTAAATGATTAATTGTCGAGTTTATCGAAGATGTTGAAGAGTTCGTGCATGTGGCATCATAACTGCTTGTTTATCTCTCAGAAGGTAGGTTTCAATGTCCCTGTGCGAAGAACAAGAATCAAGTGTCTTGACACTTGACAAAGTGAAGTTAGACTTATATCGTAGGACACTTAAACTCAATTATTGGTATTGGACTTCACGTGGTGAATTTAAAGCAGATGTTTGGTACGGCCATGCGGGAGCCTCATCAAGTTACGCCCCACCAACTATTCATGATTTTAGCATGTATGAGCAAATGATTCATGATGCAAGCAGAAGTCATTTTATTTGGAGTGTTCCTGATGATGACCAGGAACCGAACAATGAAGGGCAACAATTCTATGAACTATTAATTGCTGCCAAACAACCATTATGGGAAGGATGCACTTCTTATGCAGAGTTAACAGTTACCTTAATAATGTTGAGTATCAAATCTGATTTTAACATACCTAAGGAATGCTTCAATCAGGTAGCAACATTATTAATGAGACAAAGCCTACTGGTAATTTAGTTTTAGAAGATTTGTACAACACTAAAAAGTTAGTGACGAAGTTGGGGTTAGTATCTGAAAAGATAGATTGATGTATCAATGGATGTATGTTATATTATAGGGAGAATGCACAAGAGACAAAATACAAATTTTAATCTGTCCTCTATATAATCTAATGACTTTATAGAGTTTAGATTAATCTAGGGATCAAACTTCCTATAAATGTAAGCTCATTTAATTAATTACAACTTAAGCAACAAAAGTTAATAAAGAAAACTTTTGATTTTGGTTGTAGTCTCATCTTCAAGAAATTTATAAATTTAGTTTTTGTGATTGATTGTTAGAAATATCAAAAGGGAAAGGCTCAAAGGTGGAACATTTTATTTAAGGAACTCAAAGGAAGATGAGTAGAAGGTGTCGAAGATACTGATAAACTCAATAACATCTCAAATATTTATTATTTGATTTTAGTGATTTTAAAAAAGATTTATTTGATATTTCAGTTCACAATTTATTAAAAATTTAAGACTTAGAGAACACAAAATATGTTTGTGAGAAACCTAGGAATTAACTGTCTCTTAGTTAATCTAATCAAAGTAAGTGCAATATGTAAAAAACTCTTAACAAACTTCTAATATTAACCTGTCATGCCAAGAAAGCTACATACCTCATACACTGTAGTTAGTCTTGACAAATCAACAATAGCTTGCACCTTCTGAGAATCAGCAAAAATACCATTGCAACTCACTACATGGAAAAAAAAGAGAAGGCTTTTAACCAAAATGAACACTTCAAGAACTTATCATACAATTTATGTTATCTTAATTTTTCCAACACCAATTCAAAAAAATTGCATGATCATATTCAGACTTGGAATACATTAATATAGCATCAATAAAAAAGACAATAACAAAGTGATCTAGATATGCTTTGGCACACGATTCATCAGATCCATGATACAATAAGGGCATTACTCACATCAAAAGGCATGGCTAAGAACTTATGGTGTCCATAATGAGTACTAAACGCAACATCTTGTCCTCTCCACTGATGCAGAAAAAACATTGATCCGAAATGGGATAAGTGGATGTCTTAAGTTATCTCTGAGTCTTCTCAAAACTCTGTAACACTTTTCCTCTAGAGTACAACCTAACCGTGGAGCATATATTGCTAATGCAGTAAACTAGACCTCATATTGCATTAACATTTTATTCCCTTAAACCAATCTCAGAAAGGAATCCTACATATGATGTATGACTGATGGAGGTAAAAAATAATCTCTAATTGTATTAGTAAATTGCCCTCAAGTAATCCCAACATTCAACTTGCCTTGAAAATTCTTCATTCGTTGCCCTAGCCACTTGCGCTCATTTTCACCTTCAAGTAAGAACATCGCCAGGGGTATCTCTATACCCTACATGCTATCAAAAGATTTCTCTTGTTTCAATAGCCAATCATCAGCAACTTGAGGCTCCACTGCTCTCTTGAAACAAGGCGGCTTCAATCACAAGAGTAACTACAAATGTGTATCTCACTCCTCTACCCTCAAAATAAAAATTTTGTTTGAATGTCACCCATCAATTGAACCACCAAAATAGCAAATAAAGTTATAGAATCTGACATAAGAGCTCCCATTGCACTCTGCATTGTTCCAACCTAACTAGAACTCTCACCATCTGTCACATCATGATCTTAGGGATCCATAATTACCAAATACTTACACTTGAAATGCACATGCAATAACTTAAAATAACATAAATAAAGTAAAGGGTATAAAATAAAATAAATTTTATACTATCCAAAACTGTCACAATCATCTACTAATCAATCATATGACTTTATATATAAATTAATTCCTCCTAAACTTTTGCTCTGATTCTAAAATTTCTATCATTACCTAACTTGATGCAACTTGTGATATTGAGGCGGGTATCCTCACGTCGGGATGATAACATATAAATTATTACCAAAGATTTATTTGGAGGAAATCTTATTTACTTATTTTTCTTCAATTTTAAATAAAAATAGAGCCACTAATATGATTAAATATTATAAAATAAAAATCCCTATAATTCATTTAGATCATATTACAATACAACAAAAGAAAACATATACAACAATCATGGTTTAATCTCTCTATCAAAAAAATATAAACATCATCAAAATTGCTAAAAATATAGAACAAAGGTACTAACATACATAATATCATGCTCTCATCAGTAACACAAAAGTCTTAAATCAATCTTATCCTTATCATTCCCTGAAAAACACATGTGAGTAAAGTAGAGGTGAGCAACTACAACTCAATACACTACTCAAAATCTACAGCATTTTCAATATTAAAAAAAAAAGATATTTATTCAAAGAAAATAAATCAAAAGTGGTGGAACATCGTGTATTGTATCAATCATGGTACTAGTATAAGATATTATAACTGCAATAAGCATGTGTTGAGTAACAGTTAAAAGAACAAGATATCATAAGTATGAGAAAATAACATAAAATCACAACTTATTTCTTTATTTGAATTATTATAATATTTTCCCTTCATCATTTATTCCTCCACTTCCTCTTATATCTCCACCTGCTTATATTTCTCCTATGCCCCGTACAACTCTACTTTCACTTATGTCTCCACTTATTCACAAATGTTCTAATGTATCAATCACACAGTTGAATAATTACATAGATGCAAAAGCTCTTTTGACTCCACTTGATTGCACATAACATACATCTACTCAACCACAACCATCTGCACTTCTTCATTTTTTAATCATTTCTAACACATTTTTTATACATAAGCATATATATAATATCAATTTTGATATATCAAATGTCACTCTATGTTGTAGAAAGTGGTGCATACTAATATGGATAATTAATAACATAATTTGTGGAGAAATAAATCTACACATTATCGACAATTGCAATTTGCAAAACCACTTATATGAAGTATCCATAATAATATTTCAAGCTTTTATTATTCTACAACAAATTTTATCATGTTTAATATACATGTCAAAATATACAAAATATTATACAAAGCAAATATCCAATAAAAATTAATTTTTTAATGTCAATTTGTCCAACATAATCGACTTTAAAATTATATAAAAAGTTACGCAGTGAAAAATTTGTAAATCTTTGTAAAATTGAGTTTGTGTGAACATTTAACAAATAAAATATAAAAATTTTACCAAAAAAGCAAAGAAATTTAAATATGAAGTAGTTTTAACAGTAGCCTACCAAGAATCAAATAATTTCTCCAACAGACCAGACGGACGAAATTAACTCTATGGCCTTGAAATCTAACTCTCTCACACATTTTCTCTGTTTCTCTATCTAAAACGTCTATGGTTGGAAATTTAGAAGACATGCAGTGAATAGGGCTGTCAATTTGGCTCGTTGTTCGTGAATAGCTAGTGTTCGGCTCGTTAAGCAGCTCGTGTTCGGCTCGTTCGTTATGCCTAACGAGCCGAACACGAACATATTATNACATTTACATCTATTCTTCTCAATTTTAGTTTAACGAGCCAATTTCGAGCCGAACACGAGTCTAACATGAACACAAATATTTAAATCGAGCCGAACACGAACACACTGTTCACGAGCCGATTTTGAACACGAGCCGATTTTGAACACGAGCTATTTCGAACGAGCTGAACACAAGCCTCATTTACAGCCCTAGCAGTGAATGAATGCTTAATGACATGAGTGGGTTTGGATATTTTTATAAAAATATATATATTTAAAATATATGTAAAAAAGATATAGATGTACTTTATTGATTTGTTATATTAATTAAATATATATTTTAAAGAAGCTTCTTGTAACTTGAATATATATGACTCCAAAAATTATATAAAAATATTCAATAAATAGAGAAACATGTTTCGAACACATTGCTGAAAACGGTTTGTAAAATGAAAATCAGATAGCTCTAGAAAACACACTTATATATAGATATACTAAATCCTTAAGGGAAATAAATCCAACAACAAAATCTTTTATTTTTCTATTTACAAAGCACATAAAAATAGGCAAAATATGCTCAAAATATAATCAAGTATTATCTACAATCTAGTGAACACATTTTATAAATAAAAATAAAACAAAACTACTAAAATCAATGAATAAATTAAGTATCAAATTAACTCAAAAAACTCAAAGAAAACCAATAAACATAAAATAAATATGCAAGATTTATCAAATCTCAAATATAGATCTCAATAAGTGCACTAATATACCACAATAGCAGTTGTTACACGTAGTCACCAACCACCATCAACTATCGTCCGCCGGCTGCTGCCAACCACCACCCGCTGTCCCCTCCTCATCAACATCGGTGAACTCTGTTGTGTAATGACTTATCTCTGAATTCAGTGCAATGAAATATCCTAAATGCAGAGCTACGAAGTACTTTGAATATGGAGTAAGAAAATATCCTAAATACAAAATTGTGAAGTATCCAAAATACGAAGTAACGATGCACCCTAAATATGATGTTACATGGTCTCCTGCAGTTGAGTATCAAACAACACTATCAACTAATTCTAGTGATGAATACTTTCAACCGTCGTTCTTAGAACAAGATGATTTTTTTCCGAACTTCATAAAAATTTTAAACATTATGCACTAACAAAGTGTTGTACGGACAATAAATTATCACTATCATCGTGAATCATTCTCCACGTAACAATTGTATATATAGAATTTATTTACAATAAAGGGTAGTTTGAGTTAATGAAAGGAAATAAAAATGAAGCATTATTAATCTTTTTTAGTATCGAGGATAGAATCTCCCTTGCATTGCAGTGATTACCACTATTTACAGGATAGAATAGTGCATTTATTATGCACGTAGCCCAAGAGATATCTTATATATCATTAGATGTGGATATTCTGATTAACCTTATCTTGATAATTCATGCCTTGATAATTGCTCTTCATAAATACTTTTTATGAATTAGTTGCCCCAATTAGGTGTCATCTCCTCAGGGAATTGTTTTACTAGACACAAGCTCATTTTCTAGGAGAGTTCCCTGTGCCCCAGCTGCTTTAGCCTAAAAACATTATTTATTATATATAATAACAGACCTCCTTGGACAAAGAGCATGTAGATAAATAGTTATTTAATCTTAACTAATCTAAATAAGTCAGATTCTAAAATTAAAAGATTAGTTCTAAATTCTTTTGGCATGGACTTCGAAGCCCAACAAAACTGGCCCATTTACGTACTATTATGAACATATTTTCCCTAGTGCTATGCATTTAAGGAACAATTGTATATTAAATTTTCAATTTTTGCATTTAAATAACAGTAGTATAATATGCCATTTTATGTTCAAATGGAAGTCAGGCCATCACATAATTTTTTTTAGATCAAATTGTTTAATAAAAATGAATAATTATTATTTTTATTTATTTCAAGATTATTGTAATATAAGTTTTAATTAAATTATTTATGAATTGAATTTATGTCTAAATAAATTCTAATAGTTTTAGATTTATTTTGATTAAAATTTAGCTGAGATATCTAAATAAAAAACAATTCATTTTGATGAGAATGAATAGTCAAATTATTATAAATCTATTTTAAAATATATATAATATTTAAGCTTAGTAATTTTTCATGTAACACAATTATATTTTATAATATAATAAAATTTGGAGGTTACGGATTCCTGATAGAATTTATCTCTTAGACTCAGTTCATTTCCTACGAGAGTTATTTCTCTTGGATGAGTTTACTTGCTTGGTGCCTTAAATCATACTTAAAAAGTAGTTTTGACAGCCCTAATCATGCAGCCGTATGAGTTAAGATTTGCGACAAGATTTAAATCTTATTGTTTATATTAAGATATCATCCAAATATAATTTAATATATTTTTATTCTATTATTTAAAATTAATAATTTTAATTGATTATAAATCTTTGTTGCCTATCAATTAATTTTTTTTTAAATAAATATATATATATATATATATATATATATTTATATATATAATTAAATAGCAGTATTTTGAACCAAAATGAGCCGAAAACGACCAAATAAATCTTTATTCGTGTTCTGCTCGTTTATATATCGAGCAAAAAAAAGGTGTTCGTGGTTGACTGGTTAACTTAGCAAATGAATTGAATACGAGCATCTTAACGAGCTGAACACGAGCTATTCGCGAACAAAAAGGCATTTTGATAGCCCTAATGGTGACTGCAAACTTATCTTTAAAAATGGAGAGGACCGGGCATAGAATTAGGATCATAAATTGATATACTAATTAGCCAGCAATTTATCTTTAAAAATAGAGATTAAAGGCTGAAAAAATTTATCTTGAATATAATTATAATATCCTTATCTTTATATAAATATACACGGAAGGTAAATTAATCATACAAATAACTACATTTTCTTAACATCACTCCATGAAAATTGAAAAAGAGCACCAGACATAAAATTTCTCATCGAGTTGGTTAAATGCCAAACATCCAACAACAACAAGTGGGTCAAGACTTTCAACCCAACGCCAGCAGGGATTCCAATTTGCGAACTAATTATCTTCCCATTTGCATGTCCGTATTTGCTACGGTGCACGGACAAGTGATAGCCAGAAACTTTGATCGCAGGCCCACTTATACAGCAAGCATTATTCATCTTTCTTTTTGTCCTAACTTTGCTGTCAAAGATAAATCACTTTATTTAGTGATAAGCCATTATCAATTAACTATGACTTAATCTTTTAGTCACATGTTCTATTAACGAAGGTGATTATTTTAGTGTCGATGAACACTTAATTGTATTTAAGAATATGATTATTTTTTATTTTTGCTAATTGTAATTACTCTTTCTAAGATTTTAGGATTAGAAGATGGAAATAAAACATTCTTTTAAGTTATAGGTTTACAATCATAATGAATTTGCTGTTGATGTATAATTATGATTTTAGAAAATTAATGAAAATGTGTTTATTGGTGTTTTAAGAATAGTGTGTTCTACTATTATAAAATATCATTTAATTTCGACACATTTATGATGATGACATCAGAAAACATGCGCATTCATCCTTATAGTCAACTGATTGCCCATGGTTGTCACTTGTCAGCGTGATCAGCGGGGGGAACAATATGTTGAGTGGCTATTTTGTCGGATATGTAGGATTTTATATACATACATACATATATATATATATATATATATA
>JXCR01080200.1:7309-20255 GCA_002079205.1 Phalaenopsis hybrid cultivar
GTAATTTTGCTATAAAACCTCTTTCTTGAAACTGTTTGGGCATTACTATCAAACCTTCTAAACTTGTCATTGATGATTGTCATTTACTTTTTGATAAAATTCATAGTTTGTTGACGGGGTGAAGGCATAAACTTTTATCTTTTGCTGGTAAGATTCAATTTGTTGAATTCACTAGTTGGAGTTATCTTTATTATTGATTTCGTTCTACGGTTTTACCAAGAAGTTTGAGAAAAAAGTTTCTTCTGTGATTTCTACTTTTCTTCAAAGTAATGAAGATGGTAGAAAGCTAGCTTCACATAATTACTTGGGATAAGTTTAATATGTCAAAACATTATGGCGGTCTTGGACTCCATCTTTAGATACCATTAATTCTATGTGTAAATCTAAAATCATTTGAGAACTTTTTAATTCTCATATGTTCTAATACTTATTGTTCTATTTGGAAGATTTCTCATTCTAGAGTTTCTATTTTTTTGGAAAGATTTAGTTAGTGTGGCTAAAAAAAATTAGAATTNAAATTTTATAATTTTCATTCTCTTTTGTATGAAAGATGTTCTAATACTTATTGTTCTATTTAGAAGATTTCTCATTCTAGAGTTTCTATTTTTTTGGAAAGATTTAGTTAGTGTGGCTAAAAAAAATTAGAATTGCTTTAAATTTTAAAGTTGTTCCTAACAGTCGTCTTTTCTTCTTTTATGACCCCTGGTTTAACGATTCTTCTTTAAGAGAAAATTTTGGTGACAATTTTTTTAGTTTGTTTAATATTTGGCGAAAATTTGTGATATTTTTGTAATAACTGTTGGAACTTTAATATTGTTTATAAATGCTCCTGCTGATTTCACTAATGTTATTGGTAATATTACAATTTCTCATAGTTATTCTTGTCACCAAAATAATGCTAANATGGTTTAACGATTCTTCTTTAAAAGAAAATTTTGGTGACAATTTTTCTAGTTTGTTTAATATTTGGCGAAAATTTGTGATATTTTTGTAATAACTTTTGGAACTTTAATCTTGTTTATAAATGCTCTTGCTGATTTCACTAATGTTATTGGTAATATTACAATTTCTCATAGTTATTCTTGTCACCAAAATAATGCTAACATTTATTGTCACAAGTTTGTGTTTTTCTACTTATATCAATCTTTTCCCTTTGTGGATTGATGTGAACTTATTTGGTTTGAAGGTTATGCCATAAAATTTATTTTTATTAATTGAAAAACTATTAATAAAGGTCTAAAAACTTGCGCTATTCTCAACTTAAGAGGGTGAATATTAATTATTTTTTGTTTTTTTTTTCTAATAACATTGAAAATTATAGTCTATCTCTTTTTTTTTAATACCAATTTTCTTACTATCTTCTCAATAAACATGTTCCTTATGGATATTTTTTATTAACATTTCTAATATTTTTCTAGATTTATATCATTTTGAAAATATATCATGTAAAATTCAAAGGAGATTTAATCTTCTTGCTTTACAAATTACAGCCTATTTTATATGAACTGAAAAGAATTCTGGAGTATTCNAATACCAATTTTCTCACTATCTTCTCAATAAACATGTTCCTTATGGATATTTTTTATTAGCATTTCTAATATTTTTCTAGATTTATATCATTTTGAAAATATATCATGTAAAATTCAGAGGAGATTTAATCTTCTTGCTTTACAAATTACAGCCTATTTTATATGAACTGAAAAGAATTCTGGAGTATTCAAAGATAAATTTACTTCTATAGACTCCATTATTCCTAATATTCATTAGTTGATTTTGAATAAAAATAGGAAATGGTAATTTAAGAGAAATCTATCTAATTTTATGATTGATTTATATGGTTTCAATTTCTGATCTTTTGTAGTTCTTAGTTCTTTTCATCTTTTGTTTTNTTTGTTGGAACTTTAATCTTGTTTATAAATGCTCCTGCTGATTTCACTAATGTTATTAGTAATATTACAATTTCTCATAGTTGTTCTTGTCACCAAAATAATGCTAACATTTATTGTCACAAGTTTGTGTTTTTCTACTTATATGTATCTTTTCCCTTTGTGGATTGATGTGAACTTATTTGGTTTGAAGGTTATGCCATAAGATTCATTTTTATTAATTGAAAAAATTATTAATAAAGGTCTAAAAACTTGTGTTATTCTCAACTTAAGAGGGATGAATATTAAATTTTTTTTTTGTTTTTTTTTTTGTTCTAATAACATTGAAAATTATAGTCCTATCTCTTTTTTTAATATCAATTTTCTCACTATCTTCTCAATAAACATGTTCCTTATGGATATTTTTTTTATTAACATTTCTAATATTTTTCTAGTTTTATATCATTTTGAAAATATATCCTGTAAAATTCAGAGGAGATTTAATCTTCTTGCATTACAAATTACGACCTATTTTATATGAACTGAAAAGAATTATGGAATATTCAAAAATAAATTTACTTCTATAGACTCCATTATTCACAGAAACCTATCTAATTTTATAATTGATTTATATGGTTTCAATTTCTAATCTTTTGTAGTTCTTAGTTCTTTTCATTTTTTGTTTTATCTAATCATTTGTACCTATTTTGGCTGGTGTTTTTGTTGTTCTTTTCTATGGGTTTTTTCTTTTTTATATTTTTATTTTCATGCTTTCCAACTTTTAGGTTCTCTTTTTTCTTATGGTTTTTTAGATTTGTTTTTGTTTTTATTNCTTTTGTTTTATCTAATCATTTGTACCTATTTTGGCAGGTGTTTTTGTTGTTCTTTTCTATGGGTTTTTCTTTTTTCTATTCTTATTTTCATGCTTTCCAACTTTTAGGTTCTCTTTTTTCTTATGGTTTTTTAGATTTGTTTTTGTTTTTATTGCTTTTCTATTAGTGTTGGTTGTGTGTGTGTGTGTGTTTTTTTTTTGTTTTGATATGTTTGTCTTGGCTTTGATCTTTATGTTCTTGTAGGCTTTAATATTGATCAGATACTCTTCTATGAACTTTGATTTATGTTGTGATTTGGTTTTAATATTTGAACATGTATTGCCTCTACGCAAATTCAACTAATTTTTTGTAATATATTTTTATATTCTAAATTTTAGATCAAATTTTAATATTATATTTTGATTTTTCCTGATCCTTTTTTTTTAGTTTTTTGTTGCTCTTCTTGAATTTAATTGCTGAGGTTAGATGTTGAATTTGCTTTGGCCCTCTATCTCTTATGTGTTTTTTCTAGTGTTGTTAGTTGTTGGTTGTTGTAGTTAGTGTTTGTGGATGTTGTCATTTCTTATTGTTAGTGGATGAGGCTATTGTTGNTTATTGATCAGATACTATTCTATGAGCTTTGCTTTATGTTGTGATTTGGTTTTAATATTTGATTATGTATTGCCTCTACGCAAATTCAACTAATTTTTCATAATATATTTTTATATTCTAAATTTTAGACGAAATTTTAATATTATATTTTGATTTTTTCTCATCCTTTTTTTTTTTAGTTTTTTGTTGCTCTTCTTGAAGTTGATTGCTGAGGTTGGATGTTGAATTGCCTATGGCCCTCTATCTCTTATGTGTTTTTTCTAGTGTTGTTAGTTGTTGGTTGTTGCAGTTAGTGTTTGTGGATGTTGTCGTTTCTTACTTTTAGTGGATGAGGCTATTGTTGTTACTAGTTTGTGGTTGTTGCATTTATCAAATTCAACATTCTTGATACTTCTGGATCAGCTTTGTTCCTAATTGTTTTTTTGTTATTAATGGTTATTATGTTGTTCTTTTTACTATTCGACCTTCGTTTTTTGCTGAGATATGGTATTAAGATTTGATGAACACCACCCATTTTTACAATTCAACATCTTTCTAAATATTTTTTATATATTTGGGAGTTTGGGTTGAATTTTAATAATTATTTCAGTTAAGTTTTGAGCTCGATTTTTTCAATATTTTACATCCTGTGAATTTTAATTGTTTCTTATTTATAATAGTGATGACACTATTTATCTACTTCTTCTTTAGTTTTTGTACGTTTCTTTGTTGATTGCTCTTTTCTTTATCCTATCTTGCAGATTTATCGCTTATGAGCCTTCTTTTAGAAGAAGTTTTTGCTCTAAAAAATTGTTGCTTTTGTACCAGTTGATGGATTTGTTGTAGTTTTTGTTACAGTCTGTAGTTGTTACTATAGTTGTTGGTTTCTTTTTTATTTGTTCCTTCTGTTGTAATTTTTATTTTCTTCTTTCTCTTCTTTCTATGAGTTGTATTCTTCCCATAGTTTGTAACTCAGTTTTTTTTCTTTTAATAAAACAATTTTTTATTTTCTAAAATTTGATGTAATTCGTGATGGTTATTATTTTAGTGAACTGCAAAACAATATTAACGGTGCACACTTCTATTCAGGAGCTACTTCATTGAAATTTTTAACTAACAATATGTAGAAATAATTATTTAATAGACTTATCATTATAACAAATTAAAAATATTCAATCAAAATAATAATAATAATAATAAGTATAGTTATGAGGAATAAAAGATCATAATTGAATTACTTGTAGGGCAGTGTATCTACCTCCTTCATCACAAATTTTACTTCACTCTTATTGTTATTATAAGAATACTGTAGATACTTAGATCTAATGTTATCTTAGAGTAATATTATTGATTGGTTATATATTGATATCATGCATGCTATTGTGATGAGTTACACCTATTAGTTTAAATTCAATTGTATTTTTAGCATGTTTCATTATATTTATCATAATTATTAAGATTGTACATGAATAAATCGTTTGATAAGCTACTTATGACTCTATCTAACCAGAGTTCTTTTATGATTATTTGATTAACTAATTAGTCAAACAAACTTGACTTTTTTTTTAAAAAATACACTATTATTAAATGAATAAATTTAAATAGCTTATTCCTCGACTCATTTATGATCATGAATATATTATTTAAAGCTCATAAGCATGTTAATAAAATTTTTTTAATTTATGTCCCTGATCATAAATGAGTCAAATTTTAATACAACAATAAATGGTAAACTTATGCTTCAGTTGAGCTTGAATATAATTGTGATAAATGAGCTCAATCTCAAACATGCTCTTGCTTAGCTCATCTTTGTTCATTTATAGCCTTATTGACTGTACACTACTATATTTCCTTATTTAATGTTTGCCTCAAACACTTTATGCATACAAAAAATATGAAAATTATATTTTAGATAAAGATACTAAATACAATTGAAATATTTCTAATTTCTTATAAAAGCCTATTAATAAACTATTTGTAATTAATACTAGAAACAAAAAAATTAGGGTCAAATAAAAGCAATGCTTATGCACCTGTTCAGAATAAGAAAATGATCTTTCTCTGATCAAGTAATTTTCTTTGATGTGCCTGTATAATCTCATCATTTTCATAAGATCTTTCTTGTTAGTATATAAATTGATTATTACATCTCTGAGTTTAATATATAACTAAGTTATCTTTATAATGCCTAACTCCTCTAAGGACTTAAAATCATATACCAATATATAAACATACATGGCTTTAACACACTTTATAAGTCTTCTCTAAGTTAGATGCAATAATGTTTAAAATATTATTTGTCTACTATTAGTTAACATTTATAACATAACAATATTAAGATTTTCATAAGATTCAATATTATTAAATAAATTTTAATATTTCAATAATAGTTTAACATATCATTTATTTTGAAACTTGCTAAATTTTACTTAATTCTATACCTTATACATTTGTGTGTGTGTGTGTGTGTGTGTGTGTGTGTGTGTGTGTAAATTTAAGGTTACCTACAACTTTTCACTTTCTCATTTCTACTCTAACCAATCACTTTATTGGTAAATATTTCCTTCTAGCAATTATCCTAAGCCATGAAACTTTTATTTGTAATTTAGCTTGACCAAACTAATTTGAAAGTTGCATATGACATAATACGAATCTATATAAAAAAAATATCTTACACAGTTTTGTTGAAGTTCTTAAGGTTTACTTTTGCCATGAGTTATGAATAGGCCTAGGGTTCTTAAAGTTTAGCTTAAGCTTAACATAACCTAAATAATACTTCTTGAGAAAAAAAAAAACCAGTATTTATTGTTGCAAATGAATTTCATGACTGAAATTTTCTCCTCCTTTTCCTAATTTCAACTTCCTCAACAAAACCACCAAAAGGCCACAAGTTCAACAATAACTCATAATTATTTGGATTGTTGTGTGAAAATGTGTTGAATTATTATGAAGCTTGTGCTTCATTTCAAAAGGGAGAGTGAAGCTACCATTTTTAGCACCTTTTAATTAAAATTTTGACTCAATTTTTTTATTCAATAAAATATTTCTTTTACCCAAACAAATAAACTCATTTTTATGCTATTATTATGAATCATATTTACTAAAAATGATTTAAGATTCCTTGTTAAAATAACAGAGAGGGTGTCTAATTAGAACTGGGGTGTAATTAGCATTATTTTTAAGGTTGGGCAAAATAAAAAAAAAATGTCTTATTTTTTTTAAGGATTGGGTAAAAAAATATATCAAGAGAAGGTAAAATTATTAAATTGCCCAAACTACGAAAAAATATTAAATTTTTTATTTATATAGATAAATTTCAAATTTTAGAGGATTGGGGTATTAAAAATGCTCATTGTTTGTGAACATCTCGTTAAGTAGCTAGTGTTTTAATCGTTTGTTAAACAAATGAGTCAAACACTAATAAGCAGTTCTGTGCATTCTACTGCACAAACTTGATGCAGGTTCGAATCCAATACCATTCATTAATTTTTTCTAATTAATTTTTACAAGTCAAATTTGAACCAAATAAGAACAACAATATGTAAATTGAGTCGAACATGAATCCGCTACTCACGAGCCAATTTAGAATGAGCCAAACACGAGCCAAGTTCAAGCCCGCTCAAGCTTGACTCATTTACAATAGTGCAGACGATAATTACCTACATGTCATAACGTGATTCTGTCCTGAATTAAACAAATGCATAAAGTTGAAATTTAGCCTTATATTTGTTGAGATAAAAAAATCATAATATAATTAGATTAAGAGCATGCTTAGGACCCCATTTTTTAAGCTTTTACGTTGTGGAACCGGAGAAGTCGCATTTGGGAACCCTTTTATTTTGCACGTTTTGCTGGTCGGGGGCTGCATCAGGTTAAACACTGAAATAGAAGGGAGAGATGGCGTTCTGCGGCTGAAGCTCCATTACGAGGTGCTTGTTGCCCCTTCAGATTTTCGACAATCTCACTCCCTATCCCCACATACACCCTCACCACTGTCGTGTTTTATCACCTGTTTTGTTAGGGTTGGAACTTGCTTCTGTCCCCTCCCTCCGTTCGTCGTTGTTAATTTGTTGCAACCTTTTTGTGAAGTGTTCTCCTTTATAAAATTTTTATTTTAATAGTTCGTTCGTTGTCTACCTCTGTGTTTCTTGCTGAAACTTTTGTGTTCTTGATCTGCATATGTATCCATTGATATTTGATGGTTGAATAGCTTGCTCTTTCCCATACATATGTGTAGATGAACATTTTGTGAAGAGATTTCTGAGCGCTTATTTATTTTTTCTTCTCGTATTGCATATATTTTGATGCAAAGTTGAAGTTTGTAAGATAAATTAGTTAGCAAAATCTATACTAATCTTAATCAACCAGTAAAAGTTGTGGAATGGAAAATATATGAGCATTTTATATTTGTTTCTTTAATAATTCTTTATGGGCTTGTTCTACATATGTTTGCACTCATATTTGTTGGTCGATTTGCTTGCACTTGTCTCCTATACAAAATTGGTCTGATTCATGAGTACTGCCAAAGAAACATTTGCATGACACCTTGTGTCCCAATGTCATATGTGGGTGACAAATGGGTTGGCGAATAAATGTAAGCTCATCCAAATCGGATTCACAAAATGTTCCAGATGTCTTTATTAGATGAATTGCAATCCAACTATGGTTTGCATAGATCTTCGTGACTTGCATCCCCAGAAGTCCTAGCTATCACACTTTTCATTATATCACACAATGAGTCTATTCGTGCAGCTTTTGAACGTTTACAACACTCTACAGAGACAATCAATAGGTATTTCATGTCGATGTTAACTCTTTAGTTAAAATGGCTACGAACATTGTCAAACCACTGAACCCATCTTTTGCTCATACACTCGGGAAATTTGTAACGATCAGAGGTACATGTCCTTTTTCAAGGTATTTCTCTTTCTCTCTATTCATTCTTCAATAATTAAACGAAAATTAATAAATAGCTTAAATTGTGTCTTTTTTTATAATAAGGGTTGCATTAGAGCAATTGATGGAACACGTGTTGACGCATATTTGGGGAATGAGAAAAAGATAGCCTACATCTGTAGGTGTGAAGTTGTTACATATAACAAATTAGCAGTATGTGATTTCAACATGTGTTTTATGTTTGTGATAGCTGGTTGGAAAAGGAGTGCACACGACAACATAATATTTAAATTTGCAACCCGGCGACCCGAATACAATTTCTCGATGTCTCTGTAAGGTGTGTGCATTTACTAATGGTTAGAGGAAGAAATGAGCTCTTCAATAAAAGACACTCATCATTACACAGTGTTATTGAGCTAGCAGTCAATTTCTGGAAAAAGTACTCCGAGATATGCCTATATATATTTTTCAAAAAATAGGTAAAGATAATTGTTGCGATAACTACACTATATAATTTTATATGGATGCATCCATCCCGAGATGATATCAATTTCAAAGTCTTAGCTGATGATACTACCTACATGCTTGAGGAAGCTAAGCAACATCATGTTGAACCTTTGATGCAACAAGAGGAATATAGGACGAATGAGTACAACACTTCAGAGAGAGAAGGTGACAATGAGATATGACAGTTTAGAGGAGAGATTACTAATACTTCTGTGAATGCCACGACCTTACATATGTAGTATCATTTAATTATCTGTTGTTGTTGATTCATATTTCATCTTTATGTTTTTTCTTGATGTATTTTTTTTCAAAAAATATATAACAACCTATTTTGTACATTTCTTTTTTTGTGCATCAATAAACTTTAATTCTTAAATTTCGGGCTGCTTATATAGTTTTTAGAATTCCTTCAATCTTGTATCAACTTTATTTATTTTTTTAATTAGAGCAAAACTATGGGTCCATTTGGGGCAGCTTATAAGTGTGATGATGTTTTTGAAAACGTCGTCTAACTGTTTGATTTAAGAGTTTTTAAAAACACTATTTGCCGCTTTTGAGATTTTTACACTAAATGCAGGCTGCGGGTCGACCCGCGGGCTGCGTTTCAGGATAAACTGTCTATCTTGAAATGCACAAGCTACCCCAAACAGACCCTATAATATAATAAAATGAAATATGAGCTCAAGATCATCAAGCAATTTGAAAGTTCCACTATTGTATCGTGGCGATAGGTGCGTTCAATACCAGTCCAGAAGAAAGGAAGCTACAGGAGAAGATTTTATTCTTTGGGTTGATTACATTAATGAGACACCTCCCGACCATGATTACTCTATGAGAGATTCAGTGATGAAAAGGAGATTGTCATGAAGACTTGATCATCATAACTTCAAGACTAATATCACTCTATGTTAGCTAATTTCCGTTGTTGTCTTCATTATCGTAACTAATAGCTTAAAATAACTAATCTTTTTTTTATGTATTAGATTATGTGGGACTGAACGGTAAGTTTTTTAGAATTACGACCTATTTCTATCTCTCAATATTATGAACCGGCTTTTTCATTAACAACTTTTTGACAATTCTAATTCTGCAAAAATAAAAACACAATATNACTGTAATTTTTATTTTCTTCTTTTTCTTCTTTCTATGAGTTGTATTCGTCCCATAGTTTGTAACTCATTTTTTTTCTTTTAATAAAACTAATTTTATTTTCTAAAATTTGATGTAATTCGTGATGGTTATTATTTTAGTGAACTTCAAAATAGTATTAACGGTGCACACTCCTATTCAGGAGCTACTTCATTAAATTTTTAAGTAACAATATGTAGAAATAATTTTTTAATAGACTCATCATTATAGCAAATTAGAAAGTATTCAATCAAAATAATAATAATAATAATAATAATAATAATAATAATAATAATAATAAGTATGGTTACGAGGAATAAAAGGTCATAATTGAGTTACTTGTAAGGCAATGTATCTACCTCCTTCATAACAAATTTTACTTCACTCTTATTGTTATTATAAGAATACTGGAGATACTTAGATATGATGTTATCTTAGAGTAATATTATTGATTGGTTATATAATGATATCATGCATGCTATTGTGATGAGTTACACCTATTAGTTTGAATTCAATTGTATTTTTAACATGTTTCATTATATTTATCATAATTATTAAGATAGTACATGAATAAATCGTTTGATAAGCTACTTATGACTCTATCTAATTAGAGTTCTTTTATGATTATTTGATTAACTAATTAGTCAAACAAACTTGACATTTTTTATAAAAATACACTATTATTAAATGAATAAATTTAAACAGCTTATTACTCAACTCAATTATGATCATGAATATATTATTTAAATCTCATAAGCATGTTCATAAAAATTTTTTAATTTATCATCCCGATCATAAATGAGTCAAATTTTAACACAACAATAAATGGTAAACTTATGCTTAAGTTGAGCTTGAATATAATTGTGATAAATGAGCTCAATCCCTATTGACTGTACACTACTATATTTCCTTGTTTAATGTTTGCTTCAAACAGTTTATGCATACAAAAAATATGAAAATTATATTTTAGATAAAAATACTAAATACAATTGAAATATTTTTAATTGTATATAAAAGCCTATTAATAAACTATTTGTAATTAATTATAGAAACAAAAAGAATTAGGGTTAAATAAAAGCAATGCTTATTCACCTGTTCAAAATAAGAAAATGCTCTTTCTCCGATTAAGTTATTTTCCTTGATGTGCCTATATAATCTCATCATTTTCATAAGATCTTTCTTGTTAGTATATAAATTGATTATTACATCTCTGAGTTTAATATATAACTAAGTTATCTTTATAATGCCTAACTCCTCTAAGGAGTTAAAATCATATACCAATATATAAACATATATGGCTTCAACACACTTTATAAGTCTTCTCTACTATTAGTTAACATAAGATTAAATATTATTAAATAAATCTTAATATTTCAATAATAGTTTAACATATCATTTATTTTGAAACTTGCTAAATTTTACTTAATTCTATACTTTATACATTTGTGTGTGTGTGCGTGTGTGTGTGTGTGTGCATGTAAATTTAAGGTTACCTACAACTTTTCACTTTCTCATTTCTTCTCTAACCAATCACTTTATTGCTAAATATTTCCTTCTAGCAATTATCCTAAGCAATGAAACTTNTGTGTGTGTGCATGTAAATTTAAGGTTACCTACAACTTTTCACTTTCTCATTTCTTCTCTAACCAATCACTTTATTGCTAAATATTTCCTTCTAGCAATTATCCTAAGCAATGAAACTTTTATTTGTAATTTAGATTTACCAAACTAATTTGAAAGTTGCATATGACATAATACGAATTTATAAAAAAAAATGTCTTACATAGTTTTGTTGAAGTTCTTAAAGTTTACTTTTGCCATGAGTTATGAATAGGCCTAGAGTTCTTAAAGTTTAGCTTAAGCTTAACATAACCTAAATAATACTTCTTGAAAAAAAAAACAAGTATTTATTGTTGCAAATGAATTTAATAAGTGAAATTTTCTCCTTCTTTTCCTAATTTCAACTTCCTCAACAAAACCACCAAAAGCCCACAAGTTCAACAATATCTCATAATTATTTGGATTATTGTGTGAAAATGTGTTGAATTATTATGAAGCTTGTGTTTCATTTCAGAAGGGNCATGAAACTTTTATTTGTAATTTAGCTTTACCAAACTAATTTGAAAGTTGCATATGACACAATACGAATCTATAAAAAAAAAAATATCTTACACAGTTTTGTTGAAGTTCTTAAAGTTTACTTTTGCCATGAGTTATGAATAGGCCTAGAGTTCTTAAAGTTTAGCTTAAGCTTAACATAACCTAAATAATACTTCTTGAAAAAAAAAACAAGTATTTATTGTTACAAATGAATTTCATAACTAAAATTTTCTCCTTCTTTTCCTAATTTCAACTTCCTCAACACAACCACCAAAAGCCCACAAGTTCAACAATAGCTCATAATTATTTGGATTATTGTGTGAAAATGTGTTGAATTATTATGAAGCTTGTGTTTCATTTCAGAAGGGAGAGTGAAGCTACCATTTTTAGCACCTTTCTATTAAAATTTTGACTCAATTTTTTTATTCAATAAAATATTTCTTTTACCCAGACAAATAAACTCATTTTTATGCTATTATTATGAATCATATTTACTAAAACTGATTTAAGATTTCTTGTTAAAATAGTAGAGAAAGTGTTTAATTAGAACAGGGGTGTAATTAGCATTATTATTACGGTTGGGCAAAATAAAAAATGTCTTATTTTTTTAAGTATTGGGTAAAAANCTGATTTAAGATTCCTTGTTAAAATAGTAGAGAGGGTGTCTAATTAGAACAACGGTGTAATTAGCATTATTATTACGGTTGGGCAAAATAAAAAATGTCTTATTTTTTTAAGTATTGGGTAAAAAAATATATCAAGAGAAGGTAAAATTGTTAAATTGCCCAAAATATGAAAAAATATTAAATTTTTTATTTATATAGATAAATTTCAAATTTTAGAGGATTAGGGTAGTAAAAAAGCTCATTGTTTGTGAACATCTCGTTAAGTAGCTAGTGTTTTAAACGTTTGTTAAACAAATGAGTCAAACACTAATAAATTTTTTAAGCTTGCAGAAATGAAGATATATATATATATATATATATATATATATATATATATATATATATATATATATATATATATATATATATATATATATATATG
>JXCR01080208.1:15613-44954 GCA_002079205.1 Phalaenopsis hybrid cultivar
TATATATATATATATATATATATATATATATATATATATATATATATGGATAAATACGTACAGATCATCCGAAACATCACTATTTACAAAACCTAATAATCATGTAAAATTTTTGACCTATCAAAACGATCTATTTACTGGTGTTTCTATCAAATCATTGAACATCTGATAAAAATTATAAATAGGAGGGGGGTTTATCATGAATTTTGATATTTGAGTGAGAATTTGAAAAACAGAAGTAAATGAGCGTAACATTTATAACTAGTAATACACGAACATTGCCTAAGGGATATGTTTAAACTTTCTACACGCATATTAACTTAGCCTTATATTATTTATTACTTTCGTTAAGATTAAAATAATAAAGCGACGTCAAACGGTCCTAAAATAAAATAAATTTTATGAACTTNTGTAAATGAGCGTAACATTTATAACTAGTAATACACAAACATTGCCTAAGGGATATGTTTAAACTTTCTACACGCATATTAACTTAGCCTTATATTATTCATTACTTTCGTTAAGATTAAAATAATAAAGCGACGTCAAACGGTCCTAAAATAAAATAAATTTTATGAACTTAAGAAAGAAAGCAATAAACAATACAAGTAACTTGAGATTAGTTCCCTTGGTTTGTTACCAAATGCTAGCCCACAGATTCGAGTTGGACTACACTAATTTCATACTAGAGATGCCTGTGGGAGATATTATGTACTAATGCTTTAATATTAGACTCAAAAAAGAACTTAAGATTACAATTGCACTCATATGAAGTGAACTTGTAAATATTATGTTTTGGTGTGATGGAATTTTCATCCAATTGTTATCTAGTGAATGCTGTTTGTTTGGACATGTAACAGATAAGATACAATAGTTCTGTTTATTTTCAAGTGATGATTGCTACATTGCAATTGTTCTTTAGTAGCTTTAATTTATGTTCAATGGATATAATTGCTTATTTATGTATATAAGATGATGTTGACATGCAAATAAAATGCATACAAACCACACAGTCCAGAAATCATGTCATAAAAATATTTTAAATTAAATATATTGGATGCTTATCGTGTTTTAATCTTTTTTTATGAACATGTTAATTTCACTAAATTTAAATGTTAGTTAACTGAATAAACAACAACTTCAGTGATACAACAAATGTTAATCAGATAAAACTAAATCAAATTTCAACATTAAACAAAGCTGAAATGCGCATACATACAACTGCNATGAACATGTTAATTTCACTAAATTTAAATGTTAGTTAACTGAATAGACAACAATTTAAATGATGTATTGGTTAGAATTAACTAATGGTCTGTTTTGTGGATTTTGATAACTGAACTGACATCAAAATGTTAATCAGATAAAACTAAATCAAATTTCAACATTAAACAAAGCTGAAATGCGCATACATACAACTGCGAGTCAATGCGTAGTTTTCAGTGATTAATTGTTTAATGCACGAATCTGTCGCCATCAAGGCGGTAGAATAAAACGGTCAAACACAAAAGCTTTTTTCGTTTTTTTATTCTGAATTTGCTAATGATTATTTGAAGCTTGATATATATATATATAATCTTTTTTGAAAAAGGAGTGGCTGGATGTTATTATATGAGCCATGTTCTTCACTCATACGTCTAAGAATTCGAGTACAACACCCTACACTTGATGGGAATCGAACCCTAGACCAGAAGGGACTTACAATGGAGAAGCAGATGGCCGACCAACTGATTTAAGTACGTGACGTGTGTGTGTGTGTGTGTATATATATATATATATATGTTGGTTGAAAGATGAGCCAAAAGTAATACGTGCGATTCAAAGTCAAAATCTCTTTGTAGAAAATTTTACCCTCAATCAATTGTCTCGGGTCTGCTTGAAGCTTGATATTTGTTATGCCTAGAGTTATTAGAAGGTGCATTATTGAAGAGGCAAACCATTTGATTCTCATGAAAGGTAATATGTGTGATACGAATTTTAGATCCTCACTAGTGGGAAACTTCTCTCTCAAACTTTATATTTTGATGTGCCCATCTGAATCACATAAAAAATAATATGCGCAATTATAATCCAAGACATCACATAAGAAAACTTCACTCTCACTTACTCTGAGTGCGTTTGGGACAATTTGTGTTTATTCAGACAAATCGCTTATCTAGAAACATGGATCACGAGATGCAACCCCCGTTTCCCGTTTAGTGTAAAAAACCATTGAGTTTTCATATGGTTGCTCAAACATAGTTTCCAAACTATGAGACGTCGTTTTCGAAACGTCACCGCAACCGATAAACTACTCCAAACAGAGCCTCTGTCGCAGATAAACACGCTTGAAAAAGAAGCCATAATGCGATCTCTGNGATAATATGTGCAATTATAATCCAAGACATCACATAAGAAAACTTCACTCTCACTTATTCTGGGTGCGTTTGGGACAGCTAGTGCTTATCCAGATAAGTTGCTTATCTAGAAACACGGATCACGAGATGCGACCCGCATTCCGCGTTTAGTGTAAAAAATCATCTGAGTTTTCAGATGGCTGCTCAAACCCAATTTTCAAATGATGAGACATCATTTTCGAAACGCTGCTGCAGCGGATAAACTACTCCAAACAGAGCCTCTGTCGTAGATAAACATGCTTGAAAACGCTTGAAAAAGAAGCCATAATGCGATCTCTGGACTGAAAACTCAGCATCTTGGGCCCAGAAAGAAACCCATTACACGTCCTAATCAAAAACCTTTTTTTCACTATCACTCACTTCCTTTCTCCTCTGTTCGCCTGAGAATAGAAAAAGAAGTGAGGGTGGTAGAGATAAACTGTTTAGGACGTCTTCTTTTCCTTTTGCTGGTTCGAATTTACAAAGGACTTGAAAAAGACGCTGTGGTTTTGCCTTACAGTCAAAATGTCTTTCTGTGTTGCAGATTGCATGGGCGGTTGTGGATTAGGAGGCATGCATTATAGCTAATTATATAAGGTTTTATGTAGAAATAAAATCTAGCTCGCTTTAATTTTGCTGTGGAAGCAACTTTTTGTACATCCAAATTATAAGTGGGGAAGACTTGAGTGGCCACTGCTATCTTCCCATTAGTTTGTTATTAGCTCTACAGAAAGAGACTATTTTTGCGTTCATACAAGTATAATATATTCATTTTCCATTATCATGTTTGATGATTATTGCATGGGGAGGTAAATGGCTAATATGTGAGAAATTCATCGGAACCCCAATTGATATTTAGTTTGCTTTTAGTTCTGTATGTGATAATTCTAGAATTATTATATTTATTGTTTTTGTGTAATTATTTAAACTATCTGGCTTCGATTTCATAATTTATGATGTAATAATTTGTAAAATGATATAATTAAGAGGAATCAAATATTACTTACTTTTATAAAGGTACTTTTTTGTGGTTTCTCGAAGCAACTCTTTGGGAATCAATGGTTCTTTATTTTTTTGGACTACTCAAAACTTTTATAATATGGTAAATTATATTTGTATAGTTAAAAATTCATAGACTGGGTTAAGAGTACGAATGATGCGTGAAGGAAGACAACTCGACGAGTTGGTGATCCCGATTTTCTATATAGATAGATGTAAAATGCAATGTATGTAATTAATTTCCTTAATAGATATTCTTAATTTGCATCAAAGCCAAAAACTTGATCCAAAGCAAGAAATCAATATATGACTCTAATCAATTGTTGGCTGAGACAATACCATCTCAGATTTTACATGTTCTCACAACAGGTATTAACATTTTAATTGGTCAAATCAAGAAGTAAATGAACTGCAAGGTTTCAAATCATCACAACTTCTTCCAACATTGAAGTCTAATACTTCACACAACTTCCTTTAGATATTTAATCACTTATCATTTTAAGGAAAAAAAAATAAAAAAAAAACTACTCAGAATTCATGGAAAAAACACAATCACACATGAGTTTAAAAGTAGAAATCATGCACACGAATAAAAAATCTAAATTAAAACCAAGTATAGACACAAAGATAAACATGTATCTCAAATTCTCTCCTTCAAATGTCCTGAAGTTCTTTTGAATTCTCTTTCTTCTCTCACAATACAAACTAACCCTCAAAATCAAATAAAAGAAAGTAAAGGTGGCCGGCGGAAGCGACGATGGGCGGCGGCGGCGGCGGTGGGCTGTGAAGTTGGATGGATGGCTGGCCTCCTCTCTTGGAAAATCTAAGTCTTTTCTTTTTAAAATCCAAGGGGTTCCTTGGTGTCTCATAAAAAAAGTGTCTCCATTCAATGAATCTTCTAAAAGTTGCCTCCTCATAAGACAATTGAATGAATTTTCGTGTCCATGAGCTATTTCTCATGTTTTTATCAAGGGTTTCTTCAAACAACTCTTCAAAAATCCTCTCAAATTAAATAATTCATCATGTAACTACTTCTGGAGCTTAAGCATGGGGTATCTAGTGCCTAGGCGCCCTAGTTCATTTTTGCACTTTCTTCATTTTTGCTCCAAATTTGACCCTTTTTCACTTCTTTTAGCATTTTTCATCCATTTGATTATACCTGCAAGAAAAATACACAAATATCTTTCATTAAAGGGCAATATCTAAAAAATAAGCCTAAAAGTGTGTATAAAAATACTATATATTTTAGGTGTATCAAAATCCCCCAAACTTAACATGTTACTTGTCCTCAAGTGACCTTTTAATCTATAAAAACCAACATAAGTAGATAATATATATGAGTTTCTTTAAGAGTTACCAAAATTTTGATGTAAGAATATAGTAGTCCAATTTAGAAGAAATATTAATAAATGAAACCAACTTAAAGTTTAGAAATTTTTAATGTTAAGAAATATGAAAAATATGTGTTCGTATCTAATTCAGAAATATTGTAGATTTTCTAAATATAGAGTTTACACATTTTATCATCATCTCCACTTACAAATTTTTATTAAGCATAATTTTGCTCACTATATTATATCCTTAGGCTTAAGGATTTCTCAAGTCTTATACTTTAAAAAGATCAGATGTAGAACTAAATTTTGATTAGACACTAATCCTCAAGCTTCTTCTCCCTTTTTCAACTTTTTTGTTTTCTTTTTCTCTTCTTTTCCATTTTTTTCCTTTTTTTTCTTTTTTTTCTTTTTTTTCTTTTTTTTTTCTTTTTGAGACAATGATTACTATATTTGGATAGGCCTTTAATGATTTTGAATTCCACTCTTCCTTTCTTAAAGCAATGAGTTGATATTTTTTTTTTCACTTAAAAACATAATAACAGTTTTGAAAATTAATTTCAATCTAAGAAATTTGTGTTTTGAAAATAAAAGGTCTAAATCTTTTAAAATTTTCAAAAATACAATTTTTTCTATTAAACATAGGTACACAATACTTAGCATTTCCCACACTAAAAAAATTTTAACTTTAATTTTTTCTTCATTACTATAAATTTTAACTAAATTCTCTTACTCATANCATTACTTACTTTCTAAAGATACTTTTTTGTGGTTTCTCTAAGCAACTCTTTGGGAATCAATGGTTCTTTCTTTTCTTGGACAACTCAAAACTTTTATAATATGGTAAATTATATTTGTATAGTAAAAAATTCATAGACTGGGTTCAGAGTACGAATGATGAGTGAAGGAAGACAACTCGACGAGTTGATGATCCCGATTTTCTATATAGATAGATGTAAAATTCAATGTATGCAATTAATTTCCTTAATAGATATTCTTAATTTGAATCAAAGCAAAAAACTTGATCCAAAGCAAGAGCTAGGTAAATCTTTCACTATGATGCAAATAAGAATGCAATTATAATATTTCAAGATGGGATACTAAGCAAGTATACGTATCGTTATCAAGTAATATAGAACTTTCTGATTAAGTCCCGAATATCGATCCCAAAGGGAGGACTAATTTTTTTTTTAGATTACAAAATTTTACTTAGCAGTATATTCTTACTTAAACTTAAGATGCTAATATATGAATGAAAGTTTGATTCTTCTTTGTAATTTTTTATAATTGAAAATAAAGTAAGCAACTAATTAGCTTAATTAAAATACATGCAAGATGAAAATAATATAAATAAAATATCTTTTTCCTTATTGTGAATGAGTGATAAATATAGAAATTTTGTTGTGGAAGTATATTAAATATGTTGTGCCAAATAGGAGGAAAAATATTCTTTACCCTTACTAGAGATGCTATAAAGAATATTGACTAATCTATAGTTTTAATAGCCTTGAAGACCTGCTAGGCGAGAAAGATACTAGCTCTCACTCTAGAGTTCCCTCTTCTCCTTTCACCTGGGGGCTAACATCTCGTATCAAGACCTAAACTTATAAATCAAATTGGGGCATTTAGCCTGTCACTCTAAAGTCCTCTAATTCTACACCCTTTAAAAGTCTATTTTCCTACTAATTTGCACTCAACCCCATAAACTACATTCTCATTCATAAAATTAATATATGATTCTAACCATTTGTTGACTGAGACAATACCATCTCAGATCCTTCATGTTCTCACAACAAGTATTAATATCTTAATTGGTCAAATCAAGAAGTAAATGAAGTGCAATGTTTCAAATCATCACAACTTCTTCCAACATTGAAGCCTAATACTTCACACAACTTCCTTTCGATATTTAATCACTTATCATTTTAAGGAAAAAGATAAATAAAACTACTCTGAATTCATGGAGAAAACACAACCACACATGAGTTTAAAAATATAAATCATGCACTCAAACAAGAAATCTAAATTAAAACATGAGTTTAAAAATATAAATCATGCACACAAACAAGAAATCTAAATTAAAATTAAGTATAGACACAAAGATAGACATTTATCTCAAATTCTCTCCATCTAATGCCCTGAAGTTCCTTTGAATTCTCCTCTTCTCACAAAAAAAACTAACACTCAAAATAAAATAAAATAAAGTAGAGGTGGCCGCCAGCGGCGGCGGTGGTGGGCTGTAAAGTTGGATGGATGGCTAGCCTCCTCTCTTGGAAAATCTAAATCTTTTCTTTTTAAAATCCAAGGGGTGCCTTGGTGTCTCATCCACAAGGTGTCTCCATTCAATGAATCTTCTAGAAGTTGCCTCCTCATAAGCTAATTGAATGAATTTTCGTGTCCATGGGCTATTTTTCATATTTTTATCAAGGATTGCTTCAAACACCTCTTCAAAAATCCGCTCAAATTAAATAATTCATCAAGTAACTACTTCTAGCGCTTAAGCACGGGGTACCTGACGCTTAGGCGCCTCAGTTCATTTTTCAACTTTCTTCTTTTTTGCTCCAAATTTGACGCTTTTTTACTTCTTTTAGTTTTTTTCATCCATTTGATTGTATCTGCAAGAAAAACACACAAATATCTTTCATTAAAGCACAATATCTAAAAAATAGGCCTAAAAATGTGTATAAAAATACTATATATTTTAAGTGTATCAACATCCCCCAAACTTAAGATATTACTTGTCCTCACGTGACCTTTCAATCTTTAAAAACCAACATAAGTAGATAATGCATATGAGTTTCTTCAGGAGTTACCAAAATTTTGATGTAGAAATATAGTAGTCAAATTTAGGAAAAATATTAGTAAATGAGACCAACTTAAAGTTTAGAAATTCTTAATGTTAAGAAATATGAAAATTATGAATTCTTATCTAATTAAAAAATATTGTAGATTTTCTAAATATAAAGTTTAGGCATTTTATTATCTCCACTTAAAAGTTTTTATTAAGCATAATCTTACTCACTATATTATATCCTTGAGCTTAAGGATTTCTCAAATTTTATACTTTAAAAAGATCAGATGTGGAACTAATTTTTGATTAGACACTAATCATCAAGCTTCTCCTCTCTTTTTCAACTTTTTCTTTACCTTTTTCTTTTCTTTTTCTTATTTTTTCCTTTTTTTTCTTTTTTTTTTCTTTTTCAGGCAAGGATTACTATATCTGGATAGACCTTTAATGGTTTTGAAGACCACTCTTCCTTTCCTAAAGCAAAGAGTTGATATTTTTCTTTCACTTAAAAACATAATAACAGTTTTGAAAATTAATTTTAATAAAATAAATTTATGTTATGAAAATAAAAGGTCTAAATCTTCTTAAATTTTTAAAAATACAATTTTTCTATTAAAGATAGGTACACAATACTTAGCATTTTCCACACTAAAAAAATTTTAACTTTAATTTTTTCTTCATTACTATAAAATTTAACTAAATTCTCTTACTCAATTTTAAAATTAAAATTTTACTTCCTTAATATAACTTTATATACATAATCATTTTTCAAATCAAAATCAAATTTATTTGAAATACATTTGAGAACAAATAAGCTTTTAATTTCCTTTAAAATTTTTCATCCCCTCAAACTTAAATTTTTAATGGAAATAAAAAATTTTAGCATCATATATAAATAAGAAGGAATAAAAACTAACTATTACATGCTTGCAAGGATTTTTAGATCCAAAATATGCAAGTATAAAAGTTAAAAACGGAAGTAAGAATTTAATTGATCAAATTTTCTTTTACTTAAAATACAGTGATTCATTAGACTTCTATGTAGTGGAGTATAACATAGAACAATAAACACACTAACAAACATACATGACTACAATATAAAAAAAATAACTGGTAGTAATTTGAAAATTTTAAATATGCAGCTTTAAGTAGCAAGTTAGCTAAATTTTAAACCTTCCTGAGATTCCAGAATTAAGTTCAATAAACACTAAATAAACACAACAACACAATTAAAACAATTACTACCACACATAATAACTAATCACTAAACACAAATACATCAAGTAGGTGTATGAAACAAAGCACAACATAACAAAAAATAACAATCTTTACAATCACAACTAAAAACATAACAAAAAGTACACAATACTAGTACCAACAATAGTTCATAACTATATAAAAACTAAAAACATAAAACAGAACTAAATATCTAAACTAATCATCACCATCTTCTTCATCACTATCATCATTATGCCAAACAGCTGCAAGTTCATATGGTGGATATCTGGGATATTAAGGAAATACAACATCCCGATTAACTATGTTGAAATGCTCCATAACTAAGTTGTACTCTTCCTCATAATCACTTCTCTCTTCATATACCCATTCATATGCTCTGCAAAATGCTCTAAATTTAATACCTTATAAATAACTTATCCAATATTCTTTCCATAAGCTGTGACTGAGAATCAGATCGAGAAGTCTAACCCCGTGATGTAGAAGAATGAGAAGTAGAGGCAGTCGAACTACCGGAGAATCCACCCTTCCAACTAAAAATAGAATGAAGTGAAGAAATCTACACATTCACACGTGTAATGGGCTTCAGTGGCTGTAAGAGCTCCTACCAACTGTCATATCTAACACTAGCTTGCTTGCATAAAGAAAAGATCAAGGATGCAAATCACAAACCCGCAGTAGTAGCAGCGGCAGCTGAACTGGTAATAAATCCATAAATCAATCCTCCAATATCAATTAGCTTGGACTTCTGAATATAGTAGTTTAAAGTTGCTTTCTTTCAAGTCACTTCACTCAAATGATTTGTAGGCAGCAGATGAGCAGAAATAAAATAATGTCATGCCTTTGTAGTGACATCCAACTTTGAAGTAGAAAAGTTTACCCTTCTTTCATTCGTAATCTTCCATAATCATCTCCCAACAGTCAAAAGATGATATAATCTCATCTAGCTCCTCCTCAGTAGGACTATAGTTTGAAAAAAAAAAAACACGAAGTACTCGGGGGCAAGTAATAAAACTGATTAATTACTGATCCCGGTGAAATATAGTTTTGTAAAATTTATAAAGTTGACTCCGCTTTTAAACAATGTTAATAACTTTATGTGGTATTTTATGAATAATAACGTTAAGCTCTTAATGTTGGGATCTTTCACAAGTATACATATCATTATCAAGTAATATAAGACTTTTCTTATGTCCCAAATATCAATCCCTCAGGAAAGGTTTAAATTTGAAATGATAAATTAACTAGAAAATTCACAGAAATCAATCAAAATTATTATCACTAATTTTGAATGTTTAAGATACTATCAAAGGTAAATTATTTACAACTAGCAGAATTTAAAAGCAGCGTTCGAAATTAATAACTATTAAACCATTAAACTATGTTTATGTGATGAAGTTTTCTAATGTGAAAAACATCTTTCCTACTACAATGAGTTTTTGGTGAATTGAGATGAGATAAATGGTTTAGATATGTATTATGCCAAATAGGAGCAATTTTAATTCTATACCTTGATTCAGTGTTATAGAAAATCATTGACTAATCTTAGGTTTAGTCCCTAAATCCGTTTATGCTAGGAGAATACTGGCTCTCACTCGAGAGCTCCCACTTCCCTTTTCCTAAAGGCTAACGCTCGCTTTAGTTTTTAAACACTAAGATTGAATTGGAGATTTTTAGTTTTTCATCCTAGAAATCTCCAATTCTACACCTAGTAAAATATATTTCTCTATTTATTTGTAATTAATCCCATGAACGAAATATTCCTTCATGGACTTAAATGTGATTCTCACTCTGTTGTAGAACTCGTACTCCCTTTCCCTGATCATATGTTTCACAACATATTTTAACAATTTAGTTGGTCAGATCGAAAAGTAAATTAAGAGCGGAGTTGAAAAACCATCACAATTTATTTTAAATTTTAACATTGGCACATTCAAATTATCTCTTTATTTCATCATATCTCAGAGTATGGAGAAAGATAAAGGAATCTAGAAAGGTAAAGGAATCTACTCAGACTTCATGAGAAAGATACAACAACATACAAATTTCATATATAAAAGAAAGTTCATACAAGAATAATAAACAAACAACACTTATTTGAAACTCTTTCTCAAAGAAAATTCTTTGTAGACTCTTTTAGAAAATGTAGGAAGAAGAAATCTCTCACTTTTCTTCCTCTCCAGCACTTCTTATAGAAGAATTCACACTTAAACTCACCACAAAAACTCAAATCTATAAAAACTATATCTAACTAATGGTGTAGAATGGCGTGGAATGTAGGTGTGTTAAAATGAGTGAAAGAAGTTGAAATGGTATGAAGGGGGGGGGATTCTGATCAAATTTAGGCCTTAAATAGAGCTTAGGTCGGTTCTCCAATAGGTGCATCCAAAAGCTCTTCAAAAAGCATCTAAATTCGTCGAATCTTTTAGAGACAGGACTTCCACCAACACTAGCACCATCGGTGCCCATCCTGGAGCCGTCGATGCTAGATGTTCATTATTAAAACCAAAGTTTCTTTCAAACGGCGCCATCGACGCCCAATCTAGTGCCATCGGTGCTGAACAATTTTTGAACTTCTCCATTTTTGCTCCAAATTTTATCCTTTTTGCTTCAAGTCCTCAACATCAACAACCTGCAATAAAACATAAAAAATACCTTCCATTAAAGTGCAATATCACTAAAAATGGGTATAAAACACGGGTCTAAAAATGCATATATTTTTTGTGTATCAAAATCCCCCAAACTTAAATGTTACTTGTCATGAAGTAACCACTTTACTACATAAAAATATGACTTATGGTAAAAATTTTAACTTCTAAATTTTTATATCTTAATTTTCTAGATAAAATAACATCACTTAAGAAAAATTCAAAATAACTCTAGTTAATACTAAAGGTATAAGAATACCTAGTAGTCAAGTCTAAGATTTTTGATTCTCTATTCTTTTCAAGGAAAATTGCAAATTATTCATATTAAAGTCATTAGAATATCCCATATAAAAAACAAAACTTCTGAAAACTTTACTAGTAAAAATGCAAATATTAAAATATAAGTTTAGAAAATGTAGCCAAGCTTTCTTCTTTAAGTTGATTTAGGTGAAGCCAAATTTTAATTAGATGTCTCCTCAAGCTTCTCCTTACATCCTTCTTTTTTCTTTTCTTTTCTTTTCTTTTCTCTCTTTTTTTTTCTCTTTTCTTTCAGGATCATTTTCAATCCTTTGTTCTTTTCTTTTCTTTTCTTTTGCTTTTTCTTTTTATGTAAAGATTACTATATCTGGATAGCCTTTAATGATTTTGAACATCACTAACCTCTTCTTAAAGTTAAAAAATTTTCACATTCATTTACTTTATAAATTTATATTAGCTTTATAGATTTTTCATAAAGTTTTAATCTTTTCTTCTTACATGAATCTCTAAGATTTTTAATACTTCAAAATTACAAATTCCTTTACTAAAAATAGAAAAAAAATTATCTTTCTCTATCATACCAAATAATCTTAATCTTTAAAATTAACCTTTATTATTTAAAAATTTTACTTAAGTTTACTATATATTTATAAACATAAATAAAATTATCTAAAGTTACCCTCTAATACCAAATGTCATGTTAGCAATTTTTAAAATATTTTAAAAATATAATTAATTGAGGACAAACAAAATTAAGTTTCTTTTCTTAAAAAGGAATTTCTCTTTCCCCCAAACTTAAATTTTTAAAAGATTTTAAATGAAGAACTTGAAAATTAAGGCTTAAAGAAAACATTTAATAAATAATGAAAAAACATACCTGTTGAAGGTTCTGATTTGAAACTTAACTCTAAAATATTGCAGGTGATAATATAAAAAGCTACAAGACTTAAAACATTAAACAACGCATAATACATAAAAAAAATTGCTGAGAAAGAATTAACAACAAATACATCCAATAAAGTACTAAAAACTAATAACAGTATTAAAAACAGTCTAACAAAACAGTATACAACAAAATAAAGTACCACAGTTCACAAACAAACAATTTCAAAAATAAAGTACATTTAAACAAAAACATCATCAATCATTGTCTTTTTCTTCTTCTTCATCTTCCACATCCAATTTCTGCTGCTGATATGGAGTAAAAATAGAGTGAGTAGGGAACTGAACTGAGTGATCACCCTTCATGAATTTAACCATTGCATCATCATAAGCAGCATCATATTCAAATTTTTGTCTTATCAAATCATTAAAATGAGCATTTCTGCCCTCCATATTTTCCATTCTATGATCCATTCTCAAAATAGCTCCCTATTGGATCATCATTTGCTCCATAAGCTCTTAGATTGTAGGGGCACTAAAAGTACCTGAAGTAGAAGGAATATCCCTGGTTCTACTTCCAGATCTCCATCCAACATGAGATTCATAAGTCTTGATATTAGCAGGCCCAATAGGTCGTAGAGGTTCAATCATCTCCTCCTCTGGTCTATAATCAATTCCTGCTGTTCACATAATGTGAAGATCAAGGCAGGGTGTGCTAAACCTTCAGTAGTCTCTTCAAAAGCAATAGATCTAGTATTTCTATAAATAATAGAATCTACATCTATTTTTTTCACCTGCTGGATACAAAAGTTTAAGATGGCTCTATCCCTCGTAACCTCAGTATGATGATTTGTTGGTATCATTCTTCTAGAAATAAAATAGTGTCAGGCCTTAGATACTACATTTAACATTGAAATAGGAAAGTTTACCTTAACTCCATTCTTCACCTTCTAGGTTCCTCTTCCATAAGTAAGAAAATAAATAACCTCATCCAAGGCTTCATTTGTAGTAGAAAAAGACTTATAATGGCAACTATACACATCTTATAACTAATAAAATTCATTAATTTTACTCGGAGTAAACTCCACCATTTTCCTTTGAACAAACACAAAGTCTTCAGAAGTTTCCTTGAAATTGGCATAGAACTCCATCACTACGCCAATAATTGCCTCGGTAGTAAAGTAGCAGAAATTCCCCCACTGCTGAGCATTGATTATTCTTTGGAGTTCTTTTCCTGGATTTTAAATCCTCGATCCAGAGTCACTTTTTTAGTGTTATGTAGACCATTGAAGCAAATGTTCGCTTTGTAATTGACAAACTTTTGATCATCAAAATCCACCTTTCTTTTTCGTTTGCTCATTCTAGCTGCCATGGTAAATCTACAAAAATTTGATAAAATCCAAATAAATTCCTAAAAATTTTGAAAAATCACAATGTGGAACATTTCAAATTTAAATCTACTAAGTAAGAGTTCTTCACCGAAGGATTTTCTCAAAATCTTCCTAAAAATTCTCAAAATTTTGGATCTCGGCAATGTGAGATAAATCCTTAGTGAAAATAAAAAACTTTGAGTTCAAAATATAGCTCTTACATAGAGAAGATGAAATCCAAGCTTTGTTTGCCTTAGAATTGCCTCAAATCCGAGCAATAGCAAGCCCTAGGTGCAAAACCGGGAGGTTGAAGGTGACACAAGGGGTAAAAATGGCATTTCACTATGTAAATCATGAATTTTAAAGGTGCTAGGGTATGTTCCGGTCGAGGGCGCTGTCGGCGCCCATCCAGTGCCATCAGCGCCAGAGGCCAAAAATTAACAATTTTGATTTTTTCAATTTTCAATTTTCTCCCAATTTACTCCAAAGTTTATTTAGTCTTTTTGAATATTAATTTTCATCTAAAAATAATTCACAAACAAATATTTTTACAAAAAACACCAAACTAACTATTATATATGAAAATACACTTCTTACAAATACATTTTTCTAATCACATTTCCACATTTTCAAAGCAAACTAACTTATAAGTCAACATCGAAATCAAGCCACAACACTAGAATACTGACACAAAACTATACATGTAATTAAAGTTCTAAAGCAAAGAAAAGTAAATCAAATCCACAAAATTACATTAAAGCATAAGTATTTTAAAATAGTAGAGAGTCCAACTTCTTCAATTAATTTGCCTCTTCTTCAGTACTTTCTCTTCCTCTAATATCTCCCACAGACTGTTAATGGACATATAAATTGTAGAAGGGTCGGTATAGGAATTGATCAGTTGAATTTTCATCAATCCATCCATTTTTCTTGAACATTAGTGCCAATCTTGCTTCAACTTTTCCTGTTTGATCAAAGTTCTCCTTCATTCAACAATCTAGGTGATAAAAAAGGTAGTTAAGAATTCTTATTGCATTCGTAATACTCTGAAGTTCTCTTTCTATTTTCTTCATTCTTCTCTCCAAAGATATTGAACTTTCAACTGTTGGTGGCATCAATGGCGTTGAAGCATGTGATGAATGATCCAAAATACAACCTAATGGTTCATTTCCATTTCCTATTTAATTTCCATCAATAGGAATCATGGGATCCCAAGGTAGCAAAAGTTTTTCTCAACTTTCATATGAAACTTGAGGTTGACTGCATAATAGGAAGTTGTAGAAGGATGCCCAAGTCCATATATTGGCTCATTCATGATAATACTCATAATAGATTTGAAAATATTTGACCCTACATTAATATGTTTTTCCATTTGAATGCAATAGTTTAGAATGCTACTTTCTTTTATAAGTCTACTAATCTTCATGATAAGTAGTATTTTTGCAGATATAAAGAAATGCCATTGTTTTGAAATTGGGTTAAGCTGTGAAGCAGAGAAACTAATGTATCCCTCATCTCTGATTTCCCAATTATCTTATTCATCCATCAGAAAATTATATACTTCTTGCATCATATCTTTTGTCGGGATAAAATTTGTATAAAGATAGATTGGAACGTTTCCTATCATATACAAATCATTAATCTGAGCCAGAGTAAATGGTACAACCTTATCTTGAACAAAGATAACTCCTTGGGTAATTCTGTGTAGATTGACATAAAAATCTTTTAATACGGGTACTACAACTGCAGCAGTAGTGTAGCACAGAACTTCCCAACGTCTTTGTATAATGATTTTCTCTTTCTGTGAACTTGGATTACTAACTCTGTGATTGACAAAGTCTCTCTCCTTGATAAGTCTATTATTCATGATGACTTTGTCGTATAATCTCTATGCGTCAAAACTGATAAACTTTATTCTATTGAAAACTCCATACCTTGAAGTATTTATGGAATTGGAAGCCATGAAATTTGAAATTAGGAAGTTTCTGGACGTCCAAGTTAGTTTTTAGGATGTTAAAAATACCTCCTGGTGGTTATTGTGGAGCAAAATCCTGCCAAAGTCCGCCAAAACCGCTCAGCACTTGAAAAATACTCGGGACGCCGTCGGCGCCATGGCCATTTAGTTGGGCCCCGTCGGGGCTAGAGGCCAAATTTGCGTCTGAAAATTTTTTGTTCAATTTGATTCGAAATTTTCCTCCAATACCAATATTTCTATTAATTTATGATATATATATATATATGTAGGGCTTAAAAATACTATTATTTCCTAATACATAAACACATTTATTAACAAAATAGTAGTATAAAGATATATAGATTTATACATGAGTTGCCTCCCATAAAGCACTTGGTTTAACTTCGTCAGCCCGACAAACCATTGGTTTAGTTGTATTGACTTAACATTAAAACTTCTTTAAATTGGGGTATGCGTCCTTTATAAAAATATTTCAATCGATGCCCAGTAACTTTAAATATCTTTCCAGTTTTAGGATTCTTAATAACAACAGTTCCATAATGATAGACTTTAATCACTTTAAATGGTCCTAACCATCTCGATTTCAGTTTTCCTGGAAATAATCTCAATCTTGTATTATATAATAAAACTTCTTGTCCAGGTTCAAACTTCTTATTAATAATCTTTCGATCATGCCATATTTTCATTTTCTACTTATAGATTCTTACATTATCATATGCTTCATTTCTAATCTCCTCAAGTTCATTGAGTTGTAGTAAACTTTTCTCACCAGCATCTTTTAGATTTAAATTAAATTCCTTAATAGCCCAAAATGCTTTATGCTCCAATTCTACTAGTAAGTGGCATGTTTCTCCAAAAAATAAATCTATATGGCCACATTCCTATAAAAGTCTTATAAGCAGTTCTGTATGCCTATAATGCAGTATCTAATCTAGCAGACCAATTCAATTTATAGGGATTTATAGCTTTTTCAAATTTTTTTTTATTTCACGATTATATATTTCTGCTAGACCATTAGTCGAGGATGATAAGCAGTAGAGAATCTATTCATAATATCATATCTCCTTATGAATTTCTCGATTCTCTTATTTCTAAAATGGGATCCTCCATCAATAATAATCACTCTCGTCATTCTATATCTTGTAAAATTGATTTTACTTAAAAATTTAGAAATACTTCGAGCATCACATTTAGGTACAACAACAGCTTCAATCCATTTGGACATATAATCAAGTGCAAGTGATATATACAAGTTTCCAGATGAAGGCATAAATGGTCTCATAAAATCTAATCCCCACACATAAAAAATTTTAACTTTCAATGTGTAATTTATAGGCATATCATTTCTTCTAGTAATATTTCCTGCTCGCTGACATCGATCACATGTTTTAATATATTCATTAACATCTCTAAAAAGAGTAGGCCAATAAAATCCGACATCAATCACATGTTTTAATATATTCATTAACATCTCTAAAAAGAGTAGGCCAATAAAATCAAGCTTGCAAAATTTGGTAAGCAGTTCTATTTATTCCAAAATGTCCTCCAAATTCAGAATCACGACATATTTCAATTATTTGTTGAGTTTCTTCATAAGGCACACACCTTCTAATAATTAGATCTTTACATTGTTTATATAAATATGGGTCATCCCAGAAATGTAATTTTGAATCATATATAAATTTCGTTAATTGTTGATTCTTAATATTTGGTGGTAGAATATCACATACAATATAATTTACTATATCTGCATACCATGGTGTATCTATTTCATCAATACTGTATAATTGTTCATCAGGGATATTTTCTAAAATTTCATTTGCAAAATTAGTTAATATTTCTTTTTCTAGTCTAGACAAATGATCATCTATTTGATTATCATTTTTCTTTTTATCTACCACGGTAAAATCAAACTCTTGCAATAGAAGTATCCATCTAATTAATCTTGCTATCAACTACTAAAAAATTGAACTCTTGCAATAGAAGTATCCATCTAATTATTCTTGGTTTAGCATCCTTCTTTTGCATTAAGTATTTAATAGCAGAATGGTCACTATGCACTATACATTTAGTTCCAATTAAATAAGGTTTAAATTTATCAAAGGCATAGACAATAGCTAATAACTCTCTTTCAGTAGTAGTGTAGTTAATTTAAGCATCATTCAAAGTCTTACTAGCATAATATATTACTTTAAAAATTTTGTTGTGCCTTTGTCCTAAAACAACTCCAATAGCGTAATCACTAGCATCACACATTATTTTAATTTTTTTTCCTAATGAGGTGGTACTATTATAGGAGCAGTGATTAACTTTTCTTTCAATAGTTCAAATGCTTTTATGCATTCCTCATTAAAATCAAAATTTGTATCTTTTTCTAAAAGTTGGCATAATGGCTTAATTATTTTTGAAAATTCTTTATATAACATCTGTATAGCCCAACATGTCCTAGAAAAATTCTTACCCTTTTGACCATAGTTGGTGGTAATAATTTTTCAATAGCTTGAATTTTTGCAAGATCTACTTCCATGCCATTTTTAGAAATTTTATGCCCAAGTACAATTCCTTCTGCAACCATAAATTTACATTTTTCTGAATTCAGTACTAGGTTGAGTTTTTCACATAATTATAGAACTTTTTCTAAATTTTTTAAGCATAATTCAAATGAAGTCCCAAACACAGAGAAATCATCCATAAATACTTTCATTCCATGCTCAATTAAATTACTAAATATCGACATCACACATCTTTAAAATATTGTAGGTGCATTGCATAGGCCAAAAGACATTTTACCAAAAGCAAATGTTCCATAAGAGCTTGTAAATTTTGTCTTATCTTGATCCTCGGGAGCAATTAAAATTTGATGATAACCAGTATATCCATCTAAAAAATAGTAATATTTATTTCCATCCAATATATCCAACATTTGATCTAGAAAGGGTAAAAGAAAGTGATCTTTCCTGGTGGCCAAGTTTAATTTTCTATAATCTATATAAATTCGCCAACCAGTAACTTATCTTATTGGAATTAATTCATTTTTCTCCTTTAGTTCAACGGTCACTCCTCCTTTCTTTGGAACACAGTGAATTGGACTTACCCAAGCACTGTCTGAAATAGGATATATGATTCCAACATCTAACCATTTTAAAATTTCTTTTTTAACAACTTCTTTCATCATGGGGTTTAATCTCCTCTAAGGATCAGCTTTAGGTTCATATTGTTCATCTAATAGAATTTTGTGCATACAAATTGAAGTATTAATTCCTTTAATATATGCTAAAGTCCATCCAAAAGCCTTTTTATATTTTTTTAAAATTTCTATTAATTTTTGTTCTTGAATTTCAGTTAACTCAGAAGATACAATAATAGACAATGTAGATGATTCTCCTAAAAATACATAGTTTAAATGAGCAGGTAATACTTTCAGTTCAAGTTCAGGTGGTTTAATACTTGAAGGAATAAGAATTTTATTATCATTTTCTAAGAAATCTAAGGTTTCAAATTTATTCTGAATATAATCTAAAATTTCTTCTTGTATTTCATCCTCATTTTCACTAAATTCCTCTTACTTTAATTTCTCTTTAAACACTTTCTTAAATTGTTCATTATTTAGATAATGAGTAACTTCCATCCTAAAACATTCATCATCTTTTTGTATTGCAGGATATTTCATAACTTTTGCAGTATTAAATTTTACTTCTTGATCATTAACTCTCATTATTAATTCTCCTTTTTGCACATTTATCACAGCTCTCCCGATTGCAAAAAATGGTATCCCCAAAATAGTAGGAATCTTTTTATCTTCTTTCATATCTTGTACTATAAAGTCTATAGAGAAAATAAATTTATCCATTTTTACTAATACATCTTCTATAACTCATTTACGATAAGTGATTGATCGATCAGCTAACTGAAGAGTTATAGTAGTAGGGGAAATCTGTCCTAAATCTAAATATTTGAAAATTGATAGAGGCATAAGATTGATACTCACTCCTAAATCACATAAGGCTTTTCCATAAAATTTTTCACCAATTGCACAAGGTATAGTGAAACTACAAGGATCTTTTAACTTTTTAGGAAGCTCTTTCTGGATAATAGTGCTACACTCTTCACTAAGTGTAACAGTTTCATGATCTGCAAACTTCCTTTTTTTGTTTAGTATATCTTTCATAAATTTTACATAACTTGACATTTTTTCCAAAGCCTCAATAAAAGAAATATTTATCGTTAACTGTTTAAGAATTTCTAAAAATTTTGTAATTTTTTTATCTTTATTCTTCTGTTTTAGTCGTTGAGGAAATGGAGGTGATGGTTTTTCTAAAGGAACTTGTGTTCGTTTGTTTTCATTATGGTCACTTTCCATCTCTTCCTTCTCCTCATCAACTTCTTGTTCTCATTGGATTCTTATTTCAACTTCTTTTCCACTTTGTAATTGAATTACTTTAATTCGTTATTTATTTTGATCTTTGGGATTAACTTCCACCATACTCGAAAGATTTCCTGAAGGTATGTTACTAAGTGCAGTAGCAAAATGTCCTAATTGATTTTCAATATTTTTAATAATAGCCCCTTGATTTTGTATTTGATTTCCCATATTCAACATTACCTCTTCCATCATTAACTTCTTTTCCTTAACTTATGGGTTAGGGTTGGAGTTAAATCAAGAGGATAATAAGGTCGATAAGTAGGATTTTCTTGATTATTTAAATTTCTTGAGGGGTTCACTGAATTGTTATAATTATTCTAACTAAAATTAGGGTGATTTTTCCATCTAGGATTGTAATAGTTAGAAAAAGGATTGTTATTTCGATTATTAATAGCATTCAAAGTTTCATAAGATGATTGAGTATCAATTATTTATCGTAGTAAATTTTCCTCCAATACTGGTGGTATTTGAGAATAGTTCACTCCAATTTGATCAATTTTTTTTTATATAGCAGCAATTTGAGATGCTAAAATAAACATTGCATCAGATTCATGAATACTAGCTACTCTCTCAGGATTTACCCGTTTAGAGGGCCATTAAAAATTATTAGTAGTCATTTCTTCTATTAAAGAGTATGCTTCATCAAAAGGTTTTGACATTAAAGATCTGCCAGCAGCAGCATCTATAATAGATCGAAGTGATGCTACTAATATATTATAAAAGGTTTAAATTATTAACAAATTAGTTAAAGCATGGTGTGGATATTTTCTAAAGAGATCCTTAAGGGCCAATTTGAGGCAGCTTATTTGGTGCAGTGGCGTTTTGAAAAGGTATCCAGCTTGTTTGGGTAAACTATGTTTTGGTAGCTTATGCATTTTTAGAACATTGTTTTCACACCGCACATATATAGGTGCTTTTTGGCTGCGGTTTGGCTTTTCAAAAAAAAAAATTATAATAGCCACCGTACCTAGCTTATCAGCAGATTATTTTTAATCAGCTTATTAGCAGATTATTCAATAATTTGCAGCTACCCCAAACAGGCCCTAAATCTTTCCCAGGCTTCATATATTGATTCCCCTTCAAACTAATAAAAAGATGTAATATCATTTCTAAGCTTAACAGTTTTTGAGGGGGTTGGAAAATATTTAGCAAAGAAATTTTGTGAAAGTTTTGCCCAAGTTCTGATAGATCTAGGTCCTAATAAGTTTAACCAAGATTTGGCTTTATCCCTTACTAAAAAAAGAAAAAGTCTAAGCCTAACGACATCATTAGACACTTTGTCGTATTTAAAAGTAGCACAAATCTCAAGAAAGCTAGCAAGATGTAAGTTAGGGTCTTTAATAAGTGTTCCTCCAAACTGATTATTTTGTACCATTAAGAAAATAGCAGATTTAAGTTCAAATGAATTAACACCAACATCAAGATTTTGAATATTTAAGTGAAGTTCATCTGCTGCTGGATTAACATAATCTTTTAAAGGTCTTTGTCAATTTTCATTTATTTGATTATTTAAGCTATTCTCCATTTTGTTCAAAATTTTAATTTCTATTTGTTGTTTTCAAAATTTTTTAATAGTACGTTCTAATTTTGAATCGTAAGGTACTAAACCTTCAGATCCAATATTTCACATAAACAAATATAATAAGCAAAGAAAAATTTTCATAGAAATACTCTTAAATAAATAGTTATATATTTTTGGAATTTTTTTATTTTATAATTTTTTTGATATTTTGTATTTTGTATATTTTTATCTCTAAATTTCCTAATTTACCAAATCTATTTAATTTATCATTACCTTCTCCGACAACGACACCAAAAACTTGATCCCAATGAAATATAGTTGGGTAAAATTTATAAAGCTGACTTCGCTTTCCAATGAAGTCAATAACTTGATGTGGTATTTTATGAATAATAACATTAAGCTCTTAAAGTTGGGATTCTACGAAAGTATACGTATCATTATCAAGTAACATAAGACTTTCTTTTTAAGTTCCAAATATCGATCTTATGGGGAAGGTTTAAACTTGAAATGTTAAATTAATAAGGAAATTCACAGAAATCAATCAAAATTACTGTCAGTAATTTTGAATGTTTAAGATACTATCAAAGCTAAATTATTTACTGCTAGCAAAATTTAAAAGCAGGGGTCAAAATTAATAACTATTAAACTATTAAATTATGTTTATGTGATGAAGTTTTCTAATGTGAAAAAACATCTTTATAATTAGAATGAGTTTTTGGTGAAATGAGATGAGATAAATGGTTTAGATATGTATTGTGCCAAATAAGAGCAATTTTAGTTCTCTACCCGGATTCAATGTTATAGAAAATCATTAGCTAATCTTAGGTTTAGTCCCTAAATCCGTGGGTAGGCTTGGAGGATACTGGCTCCTACTCCAGAGCTCCCACTTCCCTTCCCCTGAAGGCTAACTTTCGCTTTAGTTTTTAAATACTAAGATTGAATTGGGGATTTTTAGTCTGTCACTCTAGAAATATCCAATTCTACACCAAAAAAAGTATATTTCTCTATTTATTTGCACTTAATCCTATGAAGGAAATATTCCTTCATGGATTTAAATGTAATTCTCACTCTGTTGTAGAACACATGCTCCATTTCACGGATCATATGTTTAACAATTCAATTGGCCAATTTGAAAAGTAAATTAAGAGCAGAGTTGAAAAACCATTACAATTTATTTTAAATTTTAACATTGGCACATCCACATTATCTCTTCTTTTCACCATATCTCAGAGTAGGGAGAAAGATAAAAGAATCAACTCAGACTTCATGAGAAAGATACAAAAAAAGACAAATTTCATAAATAAAAGAAAGTTCATAGAATAATAATAAACAAACAACACTTATCTGAAACTCTATCTCAAAGTAAATCATGTGTAGCCTCTCTTAGGAAATGCAGAAAGAAGAAATCTGTCACTTCTCTTCCTCTAACACTTCTTAGAGAAGAATTCACACTTAAACTCACCACAAAAACTCAATCTATAAAAACTATATCTAACTAATGGTGTGGAATGTAGTTGTGTTGAATTGAGTGGAAAAAGTTGAAATGGTACGAAGGGGGGGTTTCTAATCAAATTTCGACTCTAAATAGAGCCTAGGTCGGTTCTCCAATAGGTGCATCCAAAAGCTCTTTAAAAAGAGTCCAAACTCATTGAATCTTCTAGAAACATGGCTTCAACCAACAATGGCGCCGTCGGTGCCAGACGTCTGTAATTAAATCCAAAGTTTCTGTCAAAAGGCGCCGTCGGCACCCAGTCTGGCGCTAAACAAATTTTGAACTTCTCCATTTTTGCTCCAAATTTCATCCTTTTTGCTTCCTTTTTTCTTCAAGTCCTCAAAATCAACAACCTGTAACAAAACATAAAAAATACCTTTGAATAAAGTGCAATATCATAAAAAATGAGTATAAAATATGGGTCTAAAAATGCATATATTTTTGGATGCAATATCACCAAAAATAAGTATAAAATATGGGTCTAAAAATGCATATATTTTTGGTGTATCTTACTTCAGGAGAAATGGTACTATCTTCCTCCTCACTATGACTCCTTCTTCATCAGCCTCCCAGAGATTAGCATAGAACTCTCGTACCACAGAAATTACGGTGATAGCAAAAAATAACAGAACTGCTCCCACCGACGGCTAACAATCAACTTTTCTACAGCTCCTCCCAGACTTTTAAAACATCGCTCAGGAATTAATTTCCTCTAATATAGTGCATCGCTATACTGATCCTGAGCTCTTGAACTGATTGATTTACTTGAATTAAATGGAGCTTTTTCCTTGCTTCTCTTCATTCTTGGTGCCATTTTTTAAGAAAATGTATAAAATTCAAAATAAATTTCACAATCAACTCCAAATCACTAAAATTAACTCCTAAAAACTTAAACTAACAAATCTATGCAATATAGATAAATTTTTCTCTAATTTTCACCATGAATAGTGATTTTTGGGTAACTCATGAATGTGCTCAAAATTCATGGTGAAAATAAAAAATATTTTCATAGAAGTGATACTCTTACCTCTAGAACTTTAAATCTAACAAATTTGGCTTAAATTCACAAAGAAATCTTCACTCAAAATGAAGCCCTAGCTCTCTAAATTGCAAAATTTGAAGGTAGAAGATAGAGTTGAGGCTCAGTAATGGCCTTTTTGGTCTAATATGTCACTTAAAACCATTCGCAAACTGGTTTTCGTGAACCAGCGCTTAGGAGCAGGTTTTACTGCTTAGGCGTCAGTGTGCAAATTTTGATTTTTTTCATTTTAAGTGAAATGCACTTTAAGCCTAAGTCAACCAACCCTCTATGGTCTTAAAACATTATAATAACTATTTCATCTCCTCTTATCTCTTCTCTTACTCAAGATTCACTAATTTTAACTAATTTTATTCAACACTAAATAACACAAAATTTCATATAAATAAAACATTTAAATTAATTCACGAACGATTACACACACTTTCAAATACATAAATTCTCAATCTAAATAGTCTAGGATGAGAAAATTCCTAAGCACATTTAAAAACTTAACATAAACAAACACTACACACATAAACTCTAAATCATGAATTTAATTCCATTCCCTAGTCGTTGGAATAAATTTTGGCCTATCGTTAGTCTCTTCTTCAGCATCTGGAATGTATATATGAAAGAACGGACGATGATTAATAACTCTGGTTGAATCTTATTCAATCTAGTTGTTCTTCAGATACATTATCTTGTTTACTTCTTCTATAAAAATAGTTGGCTAAACTGCATCTTAAGATGCCATCCCATATGATCCAGATGTGCGTTAACTTCCATCACTTTTCCTTCAATTGAAGCCACGTTAGCCTCAATTTTAGTGAGTTTATCAACTATTCCTTCGATACTAACGGCTAGGAAACCATTATATAATTCTTGCACACTCTGAATAATAAACTTCTTTATCATTACTTCCTCCTTATTCAAATCACTCTCCCAAGAAGACATTTTTCAAAACTTCTCTCTTTTTGCTTAGAATTTAAGGGTTAAATGAAGGTGTGGTGAAAATTCTCTTTATTCACTTCTATTTATAGGCTATAAACCTCCTCCATAACTCCTAAGCATGTCCTAGAGCTGCTCTCACAAATTTGCAGTTAGAACTCTTAGAAACCAAATTCGCACATGTTTTTTAACTGTCTCGCTTAAGTGCTGAATCTTAGTGCTTAAGCGCCAATGCTCAATTTAGCACATGTCAACTTAACATTGAAATATTCATTCTGACATATCTAAGTCATCTTTTAAGGTCTTAGAATAATCACTAACTCAATATATAGTCAAAATACTACCAACATTTTCTAAATCACACACAACAACATAAAAATAAAACAAACACACAGATAACTATGGGGTGCCTCCCATAGAGCGCCTGGTTTAATTTCATCAGTCTGATGTAACCAATGTTTATTCTGGTTGACCTAACATAAGAAAATCGTTTAATTTAAGTTGGTTACATAAAAGTAGGATTTCAATATGTGACCATTTACTTTGAATATTTTATCATTTAGGATCTTTGATATCCACAACTCTATAAGGATAAACTTTCATTACAATAAGTGGGCCCATCCACTTGGATTTAAGTTTGCCTGAAAATAATCTTAACCTTGCATTATAAAGCAAAACTTGTTGCCCAGGCTAAAAATTTTTAGTAAGAATCTTCCAATCATGTCACATCTTCATCTTTTTTATGTAAATCTTAACACTTTCATAAGATTCATTCCTTATCTCTTCAAGCTCATTTAATTGCAATCCATTTCTCACCAACATATTTTAAATTGTAATTAAATTCTTTATGTGTCTAACATGCTTTATGCTCAAGTTCAACTGGTAAGTGACACACTTTCCCAAATATTAACCTATTTGGAGACATTCCTATAGGAGTTATGTATGCAGTCCTATAAGCCCATGAAGCGTAGTCAAGTTTAGCTCACCAATCCATTTTAGTTAGATTTATATATTTTTCCAATATTCTTTTAATTTCGCGATTAGATAATTCAGCTAAACCGCGTGTTTGACGATGATAAGCAGTGGCAATTCTATGGTTAATATGATATCTCTTTAATAGTTTCTCCATTGTTGCATTTCTGAAATGACTTCCCACGTAAGTTATGATTACTCTCGCCATCTAAAATCTATAAAATATATTCATTCTTAAAAAAATTGCAACAATTTGAGCATCACATCGAGGTAAAGCATCAGCTTCTATCCATTTGGATACATAATCTACTGCCAACAATATATATAAATTTCTGAAAGATGGTATAGATGGTCCCATCAAATTTAATCCCCAGAAATCAAATATCTCAACTTCTAAAACATAATTGAGGGGCATCGCATTCCTCTTAGAAATATTGCCTACTCGTTGACATCGATCACACATTTTGATATAAGCATTAACATCTCTAAAAACTTTAGGCCGATAAAATCCAGATTGTAATATTTTGTATGTTATTTTATCAACATCAAATTGTCCCCCAAAATCAGAATTATGAAACTTTTGAATAATTTTGTAAGTTTCTTCTAAAAGCATACATCTTCAAATAATAAGATCCTTTCCTTATTTATATAAAAATTGGTCATCCAAAAAATAAGTCTTAGCTTCAGATATAAATTTCCTCTTCTGTCGGTATGTCATTCCATATGGTATAATATCACTAACAATGAAGTTCACAATGTCAGCATACCATGGAACACACAACTCATTAACATTGAACAATTCTTCATCTAGAAAATGTTCATTAATTTTTTTTTTCAAAACAGAGTGGTTTTTATAATTCAAGCTTGGACAAATGATCAACAACTTGATTATCAACTCCCTTCTTATCTACTATTTCAAAGTCAAATTCTTGAAAAAGAAGAACCCTTCTTATCAATCTTGTTTTTGCGTCCTTCTTTTTCATTAAATACTTAATAGCAGAATGGTTTGTATGCACTATACATTTAGTTTCAGTTAAGTATGATCTAAATTTATCAAAAACATATACTACTACTAATAACTCTTTCTCATTTATGGTATAATTAAGTTGAGCTTCATTAAGAGTTCTACTAGCATAGTAGATAACTTTGAAAATCTTATCATGCTTCTGTCCTAAAATAACCCTAATAGCATAATCACAAGCATCACACATTAATTCAAAATATTTTTCCCAATCTGGTTAAACAATAAATGGTGCAGTGACTAATTTTTCTTTTAATAATTCAAAAGATTTTAGTCACTCTTCATGAAAATTAAAAATTACCTCTTTTTCAAGTAAAAGGCATAGAGGCTTAGCAATTTTTTAAAAGTCTTTAATATAATGCCTGTAGAATCCAGTATGTCCCAAAAAGTCCTAATTTCCTTCACACTTATTGGGTAGGGTATATTAATGATCACTTGAATTTTTGCAGGTCTACTTCCACCATTTTATGATATTTGATGTCCCAAACCTATTTCTCCTGCTACCATAAATGTACATTTTTCCCAATTAATGACTAAATTTATTTCTTCACAGTGCTTAATAACTTTTGAAAGATATTCTAAACATGATTCAAATGGAGTTCCAAACACTGAAAAATCATCCATATAAACTTCAATCCCTTTCTTAGTTAAGGGTGGGTTTGGTGCAGCTTATCAGTTGAGGCGACATTTTGAAAATGCCGCTTCACCATTTGGATGCAGCGTTCGGACAACTTATAGGAGAACAAAGTTTTTATTTTACATTAAATGTGGGCCACGGGTCGAGCCCCGCAGTCGACATTTTGGGAGACATTTTTACGGGGTTGCTCTCATCCCATTGAGAGAGAAGAGTCCCTCCTCGTCACAGGCCAAAGTATCCCTCATCGAAGAATCTTTCCTTGTCACAGGCCGAAGCTTCCCTCCTCATCGCAGCCCAACGTTTCGCTCGTCGTAGGCCGAAGCTTCCTGTTCGTTTGCGACTTTTATAGAGACCACCGATACAATCGTGATTAGACCTAGCTGGTAAGTATGCCACCTCCAGCGGAAAACCCTCATGATAAAAAAACAACTTCACGCCTGCCTTCCATCCCGGCTCTGCCAACTTCCCCTTCCTCCGATGAACTCCTCTCTTTGGCGACGATTCACCCAGGTACGTGATCCAACTTTTTTGTCACGATGATTGTGTAAAATTTAATTAAATATAATCAATTAATATTCATATTCTATGAAAGTATATGTATCGTTATCAAGTAATAATAGACTTTCTATTTAAGCCCCAAATATCGATCCTACGGGGAGGTTTAAATTGAAAATGAAAAATTTACTAGGAAATTCAGAGAGAGTCAATTGAAATCACTGTCACTAATTTTAATTATTGAGATGTAATCAAAATTAAATTTCTAAACTATTATCAGATCAAAAATACAAAATTTAAAACAGTTAATACTAATTTATTAACTATGTTTATGTAATGGAGATTCTTATGTGAAAAAGCATCCTCCCACTACAATGAGGCTATGATAAAATGAGATGAGATAAATATTCATAATATTTATTATGCCAAATAGGAGCAATTTTAATTCTCTACCCTGATACAGTGCATAGAAAATCATTTGCTAATCTCAGTGTTTAGTCCCTAAATCTGTGGCTAGGCTAGGAGGATACCAACTCCCACTCCATAGCTCCCACTGCCCTTCACCTGAAGGCTAGCTCCCGCTTTAGTTTTTAAACACTAAGACTGGATTGAAGATTTTAGTCTGTCACCCTAAAGGTTCTCCAATTCAACACCCAACAAAGAATATTTCCCTGTTTATTTGCACTTATTTCCATAAACATAATTCTCCTTCATGGAATCAAATGTGATCCTTACTCTGTTGTAGAACTCATACTCCATTTCCCGGATTATATGTTTCACAACACATTTTAACAATTCAATTGGCCAGATCGAAAAGTAAATTAAGTTCGGTAAAAATCATCACAATTTATTTTATAATTTAATATTGGCACATTCATATGATCTCTTTATTTCACCATATCTCAGAGTAGAGAGAAAGATAGAGGGAACTACTCAGACTTCATGAGA
>JXCR01080209.1:11535-55965 GCA_002079205.1 Phalaenopsis hybrid cultivar
TTTCTCTATTTTTCTCCTTTATACGTGGTTTATTGGTTATTAATCATTTTTTGGATTTGGTAGGATTGGGGTTTGGTATGATTTATGCTAAATCCTGATATAAATCCTGCCTAAATCTTGGCGTGAGTCATGCTACGAAACATCCCCCAAGGACAAAAAGCATTAAATTAAAATTTGACTCAAAATTTTATTTTTCTTTTCTAATTGTGTGTTTTCATAGTTTCTTATGATAAACTAAAATAATATATGGATGACTTATAACATATTTACAAATTATCTTTAATTTTATAATTTTTATTTTTTAATTTGAAGCTTGCACATTGATCTNACAAAAATTTGTTTTTCTTTTCTAATTGTGTGTTTTCATAGTTTCTTATGATAAACTAAAATAATCTATGGATGATTTATAACATATTTACAAATTATCTTTAATTTTATAATTTTTATTTTTTAATTTGAAGCTTGCACATTGATCTACCTCCAGACTTGCTCTTCACCTCAAGGAGAAAAACTACACTTTTTTCTCAATTTTACCTTTATAAACCTTGGATGGGATGAGGTGACTAACATTGCTAGTTTGTTAAATCAAAAGGGAAAATCAAGGACTAATGCAAAGATGATCATGTATTAACTCTCTAATCTAGTAGAAAGCAGCTAAAACATAATCAACATTTGCAACCATGTTATATAGATGAATAAGAAACTAATTTCTACCTTGCTTCCTGTCAATATCTCCACTCACCCTTTATGAGATATTGCATATTTCTTACATGTACCTATCCCTCATCTAACAAAGGTACTCTTGATTTGGCCTTACTGGAAATAAAAAACTTGTATAAGCGGGTATAGGATTGGGTAAGAAGGCACTTTATGAGAAAACACAAGGATATGTGAAAATGTCGATTTAATTTTCTTGGAAAATTATTTGGTGAACAAGTTGTGTATTGTGTTGTCTATTAATTTAATATGGTGTACATCAATAGGCCGCCGCAATTTAATAGAAAGAAAAAGTCAAGTTAGCTTATCTTAAGCTCTCTAACTTAGTAATCTTTCCCAATAATACTTTCTAGTGGGCAAAAAGGAACATTACAAAAATGGATGGACCATATGTTGTGAACTAGTGAAAAGAAACAAGAGAGGCCATTAGGGAACACATTCTATTTCCATTTTTATTATTATTTTTTATTTTGTTTATGGATTGATATGAATAAAATATAATTCATATCTTAAATTAAACCAATATTAATTTTATGGAATATATCATAAATCTATTTATGCGACTATTTTGTCGATAAGGGCAAAAGGAGGCACGGGTGAAAGAAATGACGACAATGTAGAGATAATCACAATGGCAAGTGGAATGATGATAGTGATAACTGATGAGGGGTTGTGGCAGTGGNATTTCCCAATAATACTTTCTAGTGGGCAAAAAGGAACATTACAAAAATGGATGGCCCATATGTTGTGAACTAGTGAAAAGAAACAAGAGAGGCCATTAGGGAACACATTCTATTTCCATTTTTATTANAAAAAGGAACATTACAAAAATGGATGGACCATATGTTGTGAACTAGTGAAAAGAAACAAGAGAGGCCATTAGGGAACACATTCTATTTCCATTTTTATTATTATTTTTTATTTTGTTTATGGATTGATATGAATAAAATATAATTCATATCTTAAATTAAACCAATATTAATTTTATGGAATATATCATAAATCTATTTATGCGACTATTTTGTCGATAAGGGCAAAAGGAGGCACGGGTGAAAGAAATGATGACAATGTAGAGATAATCACAATGGCAAGTGGAATGATGATAGTGATAACTGATGAGGGGTTGTGGCAGTGGCAACCAGTGGCTATAAAGCTGCCCAATGTGATGCACGAGATCAGGTGATTCAGTTTAGCTTTTAAAAATAAATAAAATATTTAGAAGTCATTTTTTGTACATTAAAAAAACTTCCAAAAATAAAAAATAAAAGTAATTACAAAACAATAACCCAACAAATTTTTAAAAGCAAAAAATAAAAATAATCAAAGTGACGTCAAATAAGGCCTTGAGACAATATCTTATTTTATTGTGTTGATTTGTACTAGACTTTATTGGTGTTGAGTAGTAAAAAATAATACTTATTTAGTAACATTATAAATTACAATGTTGCAAGCGTTGTAATTATTTAATAAATTTATATATGGTTCAAACATTAAACAACATTATTAAAAGTTTTAAATTCTCAAAATATAATAATTCAATCATAACTAGCAAATAATTAATAAAAAAGTTCTTACTTAAAGGAAGCAACTGTCATTCATAATTTTTTTTCCAATAAAAAATCCAAATTACCTTTCTGAAAGAGTTATTTTTCTATAATATTTTTTCTCATAGTAGCAAAATCAAAGTCCACCGAATTACTTTTATTTTTTCAAAAAACAAAATCACGTATTTAAANTTCATTCATAATTTTTTTCCAAAAAAAAATCCAAATTACCGTTCTGAAAGAGTTATTTTTCTATAATATTTCTTCTCATAGTAGCAAAATCAAAGTCCACCGAATTACTTTTATTTTTTCAAAAAACAAAATCACGTATTTAAAAGCATTAATAATGTTGAATCTACTTTCTCTCTTGTTTTACCATTAATCCCATATTTGTTGAATCTAAAAAATCCAAGAAATACAACTTAGATACGCAGCTTGAGGACCAATCACAAACTCTTATTCTCTTTCACGCATTGCAAATCAAGCAAAGCGTTACAACTAATTAGCTCTCATTAAAAGCTCAACTTCTCCTTCACATGTCACCAATCTAGTCCATGTCATCCCTTAGCTAGCAACTATAGCAAGGAACTTCCACATCTCCTTCACACATCATCGGTCGCATATATGACTTACCTTAGTGAGCTCCAGTGTTTATGGTGTAGGGTTTAGGATTTTTGGTGAATGCGAACACAATAGAAAAGGAGGGTTTTATCTATTTACTGTAATAAAATAATCAATTTAATTAACTAAGCATTTGAACATACCCAGTATGATTAAATACTGATAAAGTTTTAATGATTTTAACTAAACCTTAAGTAATCATTTTTTAATCTTTATAAATAACTAATTCTAATTAATTATCCCCATAATCATTACTTAATAATTCTATGTTTAATTATCCTAAATAAACACATTAAACCTTTAATATTATAATTATACCCTTAAATAATATTAAAATTAGTCTAACTGTAAAAAAAATCATTTAGTAATCGTTATTTATAATTATTAGTTATGTTATAGAATTAATTTTTCAGTAAATATAATTATAAGTGATTAATTTAGAATTCAATTAACTCCTAAAACCCAAAAAAATTGCAAAAAACTATTTACCAAAATTTAAGGAAATTGAACATTTTTCAAACCAAACAATTTTCAAGATTTAACATCAAGAAATTATTAAATCCTACTTAATATTTCTAGTCAACAAACGCTAAATTAACACATTAGAACATGAACAAAATACAAAAAACATCAGAAAACTTCACCCTAATTATTTTATTATGAAAATCCAAATGGCATACAATAACAATCATCAGTTGTTAAAGAATAAACATAATGGGCAGGTTAGAGAGTCATTTTAGGTCTTAGGTAGCTATTTAGGTATTTTAAAGCAACACTAAGATTTTGGTAGTAAATCAATGCTCTTCTTGTGAAAAAACTAAAGTGAAATGGAAAAAATAACTTAAATTTTGTTATTTTTCTGCTTTCTACAAGTTTAATAAAGGGCTCATATCAAACCGTGGTCTCATTACAGCTATAGCCAGATGTCCCATCTGCATCTTAAGCTTCGTCTGGGGTCGCGTTTCTCGAGTGGCGCAGCCACAAGCCGCACTTTTTTTAATTTTGCATTTGTTGTCGCGTTTTCGCCGTGTGTGAAAAAATTCTGCAAAACGTTAGCCTCGGGTCAAACCCGCGGCCCGCGATTCTAACCCCACGGCCCACGTTACAACTCCATTTTTTTTACTACGCTACCCTCTATCGCCCCTCACATCCAAGCCCTCTCTTGCGACTCTTCTCTCGCGACCGCGTCGGCTTCTCCCTCCCCTTTCTCGCACCGGCTTCTCCCTCTCCAAACATACCCTAGTGGTTGGCCCCATCTGTCGTCTCGGTTCATGCCTTAGCGCCCGCCACTCCGCACTGGATTTCCCATCTCCCATCTCACATCGCCCTCTCCGCAGTGAGAAAGCCCGCAACGACTCCAAAGTATCTTTCCGAGGTGCTTCCAAACTTTTTGTTTTTTAAGCGACCTTAAAACTCACATCATGTTTTCTGCATCAATTTTGTTTTTTTATCTTTTGGATTTCAGATTCACATGAGAAATTCTTTGAGCATATAGATCTACAGTGAAGCTTGCTCTTAGATTTAACATGTAATTTTTTGTTTTTGGTTTTTTAGCTGTTAGATTTATTAGTTCCATTGTCTTCAATGGGAAGAAACAAAGGAATGTTTGTTTTATCCATCTTATGCCAAATTTATTTATTTTAAGGGATAATTACATACACAACATCTAAAACAGATGTTTTTATTTTGAAACTCGTTGTTTGGAAGTTTTCCTAAACCTTTGTTGAACTTGGTTAGGTAGATATAAGAATCATGCAATTGTAATATTTTCACTGTGACGTTAACAATTTCAGAAGTATGTGTGTAAATATCAAAGTTTAAGTACTAAATATGCGCATATATAAGAATTTTGTGGTATGTATGTGAATGTCGTGAGGATCATTCAAGACTTTCCAACAGCAAAAATCGAGAAATAAATAAACAGCATTACTACACAAGGGCAGAATGGTCATTTGTCCAAAAACAGCTACCACACAGCTGATTTCAAACTACAAAAACAAACATTCAGTTATCTTCTGCGCAGTACCTTATTGATAAGTTGCAGCTGCCCCAAACAGACCCTTAATGCCTGCTTACTCATCTACAAAATTTGCCCCCTTTCCACATCACAATCATCAATTTCATCAAACCTTCCTCGTTTTCTGATTAAGATTTCCACGTTCCACCTTTGTCGTTCAATGCTCTCGCTCAATTTTGTCAAAAGTAGGCATCCAAGAAATATTTTATGAGTCATCGCAAGCTCTGTCAAATCACTTGAATGGTCATTTTATGGCCAATTATGCATTGTTTCTCCAAGCAACCAATGCAAACATATTCTAATAGGATTCTCTTTTCTCTCCTTCCAAATATTCCCGCCTACAAGTAATAATGACTCATTATCTAGTTTTGCAAGATATGTTGAATCCCTATGCCTATCGCCCGATCCCAAACCAAAATACATGCCAACACACATCTTATCCCACCAAGCTCACAATAGCCACAATATGTCACCCTCCACCTAAATCTTGCATTGCCAACCTTAATCTCACCGAATCCACATGCCTAAACCACATGCAAGCTTGCAGCGACCGGCAGCCACCACTGCGGCCTCCAGCCAAATCTTGCAGATCTCATCATTGCCCGCATCCTCTAGTGATGAGCTTGACCTTGAGAACAAAGTCATTGTGAAGGGGCCGGTAATGTTATGGAATAAATGTAATGGGCAATATAGTGGGTCATTATGGATCATTGGTAGTTAGGCTTATTAGACATTTTAATGAGTCATTTGAACGTTGTTAGCATCTAAATACTCTTAATAACATAGTATAAAGGCAAGGAAAGTGAAGAAAATTTGAGCTATGGATGCATTCAGTTTTAGGCATTCTAAAATTGCTTCCCCCATGGATTTCTGAAAATTTAGACAACAAGTCGCCTAGATATCATGAATCCCTATGTTCTGTTATTTCTCTGTTTTCTGCAATTTCCACAGTAGGTTCATATTATCAATTCCCGATAAATGCATCCATCCCCTTCATTCTTTCTCTAGGGTTGAACACGTTATGGCTAACCGAATCTACTATGTAGGAACGAAGAACGAAGACGAAGTAGATAGAGAGGTGGGAATGGACCGAAGACTGATGAAGGGAACTTACTCTCGTGTGGATGTGTCGACCATCTGGCAGACAGAGAGGGCGATCATTGAGGTCTTGCCGGTCCCAGACTGAGCCTGGGCTATAACATCGCGGCCGCTCACTATGNACGAATCTACTATGTAGGAACGAAGAACGAAAACGAAGTAGATAGAGAGGTGGGAATGGACCGAAAGGGAACTTACTCTCGTGTGGATGTGTCGACCATCTGGCAGACGGAGAGGGCGATCATTGAGGTCTTGCCGGTCCCAGACTGAGCCTGGGCTATAACATCGCGGCCGCTCACTATGGGCATGATGGCCCTCTGCTGGATCGCCGAGGGTTTCTCAAAGCCGTAGGCGTAAATCCCACGAAGGAGATCATCACGGATCCCCATCTGATCGAAGCTCGTAATGGCCTCAACGCCCGGGGTTGTCTCGAATACCAGGTTGTCGTCCTCCAACCGCGTAGGACGGCCACGGACAGGAGCCGCCACCACCGCTGCCATTGGAACCAAAGAATAACTGCGCGGCGGGAGTATCGAAGGCGGTGTGGAGGGGAACGGAATTGGGTTTGGGATCGGGCACACTATAAGCCCTTCAGAAAAAAGTCCCGTTTTTTACACCTTTATAGACCGGCTTCTTATTAGAAGCTCTTTGGGGGCTCCCTTCCTTTGNCGTGGAGGGGAACGGAATTGGGTTTGGGATCGCGCACACTATAAGCCCTTCAGAAAAAGTCCCGTTTTTTACACCTTTATAGACCGGCTTCTTATTAGAAGCTCTTTGGGGGCTCCCTTCCTTTGCCCCAGTTCAAAACCATTCCTTGTAAATTCTTGGTTTTCTGACCGCGGGCAAGCTCCGGTGTCCCACGGTTCGCAAAAAAACAGCGGCGCTCTATATATCCTTAGCTAACCTTGCTCCACTCTCTCCTATCCCTAGATTGTCCCAGTCTTCCAGACGTATTTATTTTTAGCTTATTGTGAGGAGGAGAAATATTTTGGATTTAAATTATGTCCTAGCCTTTTTTTTCTTTTTTGCTCAATCCACTGGAGACGAGAGGATTAATGCCATTTTTCCTTCTTTTTATTCTTTTTTTGGGGATGGGGGTGTATACGATCTGAGAGGAGGAAGAATAGATTTTGAGGAGAATAAACTGTTGGATTCCTTCATTTCATCTATTTGCTCGTGCTTAACCCCTGAGCTTTTGCAACGGTTCTTCTGTAATTTGAGTTGTATCACACTAAAATATGTTTTTTTTATCTATTTTGTAATTTTTGTGTCATTCCGCAATTTTGAGATGACTTTTTAGCATTAAATAGAACATATTATTAAACANCGCTTGAATCCATAATTTAGTTTACTCTGCATAAAGGATGGAAGGGTTTTTGGAAAAATTGAAAAAGTCCTCTATTCAAACATAAGATTCAGATTTCCCATTTTATTATATACATGTTCATTCAATTTGTAGGTTTCTTGAAATTTTGAAAAAAGTCATCAACATGAAGATGCAGGGCTTCATTTCTTTAGCCAATGTTACATATTATCTTTATTTTGTTTTGATGCATGAACAATGATGGTGGTTTTTTTATAAAATGTTGAGGACTTGCCAGTTATACATGAAAATAGTAGTATTTAGGTGTTCCATATGTAATTGCATAAAGAATTTGTCGTGAAGATATTTAGTTTGTAGTTGTTTTACTTGCAAATTCAATGTAGTTGGTTTTCCGTATAAGAACTTACCAATTTCTCTTATCACCAGACAATTATTCAAAGTTTATAATGTTTTAGTGCATAGTCCATTATCCTATTTATCATATAATAATTGAACTTATAGATGCAAGAACAAATGGGTAACACACGAGACACCACATCATTTGCTATTTGGGAAAATGATACCAAAATGGTTTTTTGTGACATATGCTTGCATAAAATTGAGTTAGGAGATAGACCAACAACCCATTTTAGCAAATAAGGTTGGCAAAATATTACCAAAAAAATTTCAATAAATAACAAGTAGATTGTATGATCGAAAATAGTTAAAAAAAATAAATAACAAGTAGATTGTATGATCGAAAATAGTTTAAAAAAAGATTGAAAATTTTGGAAGAAACTTAAAAAATGATCAATAAGACTTGGTTGGGATCCTATAAAGAACATCGTTGATGCATCACCTGAGTTGTGGAAGGAGAAGTTTGAAATACGATAAATTAAACGGAATGTAAAATTATTTTATCTAAACTATTTTAGTGCATTTGTTGTGGTGACTTCTCTTTTTCATAGTATGAATGGTAGGTTGCACCAACTTTTAAGAAAATTAGGTATCGTGGTATCGAAATTGAGCTAGAGGAGAAGTTCAATCTCATGTTTAGTTGCATTGTCGCCAAGGGTGGTAATTCATAAACTTTTCAAGAATCACAAGAGCAGAGAGATAGTCCAATTGAACCAACTCAAAGAGCATACCATAACATATCTGAGCACAGTGAGTCCAATCGCGCAAGGACACCACCCTCTTTAAAAGCAAAGTTTGGTTACAAAAAAAAATTGACTTGTTGATGTGGTTTTCATGTATGCATTGTAAATATCTTTCAATACTACAACTTAAACACGACAGCACAATTAGTAAAAATGTAGATTCATCACAATAAAATCACTTCAGTATAAATAGTTTTATATTTTAAAATGTTTAAGCTGTCAAACCTAATAATTACACAAGTATATGTATCAAGCAAGTAATAAAGGACTCTAATGGAGTCTTGAGTATCGATCTCGCAGGGAGATGGAAATTCTTATGATTAAAATGTAAAACACAATATTCAAACTATAAAAACTTAAGTAAGAAAAACAAATCTAAAGTGAATTTAATGTATGCTAAATGAAATGTAGCTAAAAGAACTAAGTTAACTAAACTATTTTATAAACTTCAAAGTTAAATTTACTAATACTAAACAAAGTTTTGCAACAAAGAATTCAAATTTAAGAAAACAGCATTTCCCTGTACAATGAGTTTATGGATTGTGAAGTAATTAGAACAATTTAAAATTATATATATAATTATATTATGCCAAATAGGAGCAATCTTATTCTTTACTATCTATCGAGTGCATAAAGAACATTGACTAATCCAGAGTTTGATCCTTAAATCTGAGGTTAGGTTGAGAGGATATTGGCTCTCACACCAGAGCACTTCTCCCTCCCCTAAGGGATAAAAATCTCGCTTTAGTTTCCAAGCAACTGGACCAAATTGGAGATTTTAGACTGTCACCCTAAAATCTCCAATTTTACGCCCATCTAAATATATTTCTCTATTTATTTGCACTCAACCCAATGAACTACATTCTCACTCATGAAATTAAATGCGACTCTTACCTAGTTGTAGAAAGCACAGTCCTTTCGGATCTTATGTTTTTCAACAAATTTTAACATTTCAATTGGTCAGATCGAATAGTGAATTGAGATCAGATTTCAAATCATAACAATTTAATGACATTTAAAACCTTTTACATCAATATTAATTCTTCACAAATCTATATCTCATTTTATGGAAAAGGATAAAGAAGACTATTCAGAATTCATGAGAATGATACGACAAAACATAGATTATATATATAAAAACAAGTTTACAAAATAAAGAAAGGAATGAACGCAACTTATCTGACACTCATTCTCAAGAAAATCCCTTGAAGTTCTCTTTAAGCACTTTCTCTCTTTATAATCACACTAAATTATCTCTTAGAAATGCAATGAAGAAGAAATCTCTCGCATTCCCTCTCCTCTTACAACTCTAGAAGAAAATCCTCTCCAAAACCTAACTCTCCTCCAGGACTTCACACGCCACCCTCACACACGCCACTCTTCTCTCTATACTTCTTAATAAGGCTGCTAGCATTGTCTTTAAAGAAATTCATAATTCCCTCCTTTTTTCTTAAGAGGGACACATCTTCACATCAAGAGATAAGTCTCTTCATCCAAAAGACATATCTCTTCATTCAAGAGCCTTTTCAAAGTGTCTAGATGTATTAAACCACTCCATTGAGCATTTGAATTACTTGAAGGCTTCTAGAATCTCTTAAAAATAGTCAATAACCGCAACAATTCTTCTAAATTCATCTTTGGTGTCGCTTCTTTGTAAATGACACCTCTGACACCAATTTGCTGAAAAACTACTTTTTCGCTCCAAATTTTCTTTTTTTGCTCATTTCTGCTCCAAATACCTAAAATCAATATACCTGCAACAAAACATAAAAATATCATTCTTTAAAATGCAATATCACTAAATTTAAGCATAAAATGTATACATAAAATTTCACATTTTTTTGGTGTATAAGAATTCTCTAAACTTAAATATTACTTGTCCTCAAGTGACTCTTTTACTACTTAAAAAAATGACTTATGATAGAGATTAACTTATAAACATTTATAAGATGGTTTAATAAATATAATAGTATAACTCAAGAAAAATTTTTAATAACTTAGGTCAAAATTAAAAGTATAAGAACATCTAGTAGTCAAGTCTAAGATTTATGAATCTCTATTCATTTAAAGAAGAAATGTAATTTGTTTTATCAAAGATACTTAGAATGTCCATATGAAAAAGAATTTCATGAAAACTTTATTAGTAAGGATGTTGATATTCCAATACAAGTTTAGAAAATGTAATAAAGCTTTTTTTTCTCAAGTTGATTGATCCCGATTTTTTTTATGTAAGGATTTATGAAGTTGACACCACTACAGCGCCAAAAACTTAATCCTGATATGAATAGTAAGTTGTGTAAAATATATAAATATAGGTAATTAATAATGGGATTCTACGCAAGTATATATATCATTATCAAGTAATAAAAGACTTTCTATTTAAGCCCCAAATATTGATCCCATAGGGAAGGTGTAAATTGACAATGATAAGTTTTACTAGGAAATTTACAGAAAATCAAACAAAATCACTATCACTAATTTTGAATGTTGAGATGTTATCAAAACTAAAGTACTTAACTATTAGCAAAACAGAAATGCAAAATTTAAAAAGTAAATACTAATATACAAACTATGTTTATGTAATGAAGATTTTTTATGTAAAAAGCATCCTTCCCACTATAATGATGTTCTAGAGAAATGAGATGAGATAAATGTTTATAATATGTATTGTGCCAAATAGCAACAATTATAATTCTCTACCCTGATGCAGTGCCTAGAAAATCAATGGCTAATCCTAGGTTTAGTCTCTAAATCCGTGACTAGGCTAGAAGGATACCGGCACCCACTTCCCTTCACCTGAAGGTTAATTGTTGTTTTAGTTTTTAAACACTAAGATCGAATTGGCGATTTTAGTTTATCACCCTAAAGATTCTCCAATTCAACACTCAACAAAAAATATTTTCCTATTTATTTGCACTTAATTCCATGAACGAATTTCTCCTCCATGAAATCAAATGTGATCCTCACTCTGTTGTAGAACTCATACTCCATTTCCCGGATCATATGTTTCACAACATATTTTAACAATTCAACTGGCTAAATTGAAATGTAAATTAATTTCAGAGTTGAAAAATCATCACAATTTATTTTATATTTTAATATTAACACATCATATTATCTATTAATCTCACCATATCTCAGATTAGGGAGAAAGATAGAGGGAACTACTCAGATTTCATGAGAAAGACACAACAAAACACAAATTTCATATATAAAAGAAAGTTCATACAACACTAATAAATAAATAAAACTTAGCTGAAACTATTTCTTAAAGAAAATCCCTTGTAGTCTTTCCTTAGAAATGCAGGAAGAAGTTATCTCTCACTTTTCTCCTTCTCCAATACTCTTACAGAAAGTTTCACACTAAATATCACCACACAAACTCTAAACTATAAAATACAAATCACTAATGGACTCCAATATAATGGTGGATTGAAGATGGATTATGAAGAATGACGAAAATGGAGCGTGGTGGAACATTTTGGAGTGAAAAGGAGTCAATTTCCTGATGAATTTTGGCCCTAAATAAAGCCCTAGGCCGATTCTCCAAGAGGTGCCTCCAAAAACTCTTCAAAAATCATTCAAATACATCAAACCTTCTAGAAATGGGGGTTGAACTACCTTTGGCACCGTCAGCACTAGTCTGGCGCGGTCGGCGCTAAGCAAAAATTTCAGCTTTTCTGTTGTTCTGCGCCATTGGCACTGCCCTTGGGGCGGTCGACACTGAGTACTTATTCAAAAACATGATTTTGACTACAAATTCCATCCTTTTTATTTTATTTTTGCTTTAAGTCCTAAAAATTAACAACCTACAAGAACATATCAAAATACCTTCCATTTAAGGTGCAATATCACAAAAAATAAGTATAAAATATGGGTCTAAAATGCATATATTTTTTGTGTATCAAAATCCCCCAAACTTACATGTTATTTGTCCTCAAGTAACTCCTCTACTACATTTAAATATGACTTATGGTAAAGAATTTAACTTCTAGACTTCCATATTTAAGTTCTCTAAACATAATACTATAACTTAAGAAAAATTCAAAATAACTCCATTTAATACTAAAGGTGCTAGGATATTCAGTAATTAAGTCTAAGATTTCTGATCCTCTATTTCTTTAAAAAAAGTGCAATTTGTCATAATAAAGTCACTTAGAAAATTCATATGAAAAAGAACTTAATAAAACTTTATTAATCATTAAGCTAATACTAATATAAAAAGTTTAGAAAATGTGTCCAAGGCCTTTTCCTTAAGTTGATTCAAGTGAAGCCAATTTTTAATTAGGCATCTTCTCAAGCTTCTCCCCAATCTTTTCTTTTTTTATGTATGTGAGAATTACTAAATCTGGATTACTTTTATTGATTTTTAATTTCACTATCCTCTTCTTGAAGTTAAAAACTTTTTACATTTATTCACTTAACAAATTTATATTAACTTAATAATTTCATAAATTTTAATTCTTTTCTTTCTACATGAATCTTTTAAGATTTTTAATACTTAAAAAATATAAATTCCTTTACTTAAAATAGAAAAATATAGTCTTATTCTCTTTTACCATATATCTTAGTCTCTAGAATTAACCTTTATTATTGAAAAATTTTCACTTAAATTTACTATATATTTAGAAACATAAATATAGTTATCCAAAGTTAACTCTTAATACCAAAGGTCATGTTAAATTTAAAATTTTTGAAAATATAGTTAAGTGAGGACAAATAAAATTAACTTCTCTCTTTTATATTTTTAAAATAATTTTTCTCCTCCCTAAACTTAATTTTTTTTTTTGAGATTTACATGAAGAACTTTAAAAATAAAAGGGTGAAAGAAAGCATTAAATACATAAAGAAAATTCATACCTGTTGAAGATTCTGATTTTTATAAATAAATTTTGAAATATTGCAAGTGCTAATTGTCCCAAAGAAAATATGTTGAGATTTTCATACCTATTTTATACTGTTTTTGATGATATTGCACTTTAAAAAAGGTATTTTTGATGTTTTGTTGCAGGAATGATGAATTAGGGTCATTGGAGCAAAAAGATGAAAAAAGAAGCGAATTTGGAGCAGAAAGGACCAAAATGTGGAAATTTGAACTATGCCGACGACGACACCCTTGACCCCGCCGACGGCGACTTTTTCCTGAGGCTACAGGACAAAATTTTTCAGAAGTCCTCCAACGGCGCCCTCAAGGCCACCGATGGCGAACTCAACGGTTATGCCTACTCAAGCTTTGGATAAGACTAAATTTTGAAGGGATGCTTATGCAACTCTTGGGAAAGCTCATCCGCAACTTTAAAAGACTATTTTGGCTCGCTTTAGTTTCCAAGCAGCTGGACCAAATTGGAGATATTAGAAGGATTAGAAGATTAAGAAGAGAACCTAGAAATTCTGATACAGTGGAAAACAACATGAACAATTAAGGAATAGAGAATGAACACCAATCTAGACCCCTAAGAGATTATGCAAATCCTACAGCAGATGAAATTCACTTATCTATCCAAAATAGCTGTAGCTGCTAATTCATTTAAGCTTGAACCTGCTATTATCCAAATGGTACAAAATAATCAATTCGGAGGTACACCAAATGAAGATCTGAACTTACACCTCGCTAGTTTTTTAGAACTGTGTGCTACTTTTAAATATGACAGAGTTTCGAACTACACCTCGCTAGTTTTTTAGAACTATGTGCTACTTTTAAATATGACAGAGTCTCAAACGATCTGTTAGCTTAGACTTTTTCCACTGTGTGCTACTTTTAAATATGACAGAGTCTCAAACGATGTTGTTAGACTTAGAATTTTTCCTTTTTCATTGAGGGATAAGGTAAGATGTGAGTTAAATTCATTAGCACCAAGATCTAATAGAACTTAGGGAGAACTTTCACAGAAATTTCTATCTAAATATTTCCCTCCATCCAAAACTACTAAACTTAGAAATGACATAACATCATTTTGTCAGATAAGATTCAATATATGAAGCTTGGGAGAGATTTACAGATCTTCTTAGGAAGTGCCCTCATCATTCGTTACCAGATTGGTTGACAATTCAAACTTTTAATAATGGATTAGTGGGATCTCTTAGATTGATTATAGATGTTACGGCTGGTGGTTCTTTAATGTCAAAACCTTTTGATGAGGCTTATTCATTAATAAAAGAGATGGCTTGCGACTGGTGGTTCTTTAATGTCAAAACCTTTTGATGAGGCTTATTTGTTAATAGAAGAGATGGCTCCCAACAATTTTCAATGGCCCTCTGAACGGGTAAATCCTAAAAGAGTAGCTAGTATACATGATTCTGACCAAAAATTTTCAATGACCCTCTGAAAGGGTAAATCCTAAAAGAGTAGCTAGTATCCATAATTCTGGTTTGTTAATGTCAAAACCTTTTGATGAGGCTTATTCGTTAATAGAAGAGATGGCTACCAAGTTTTGGCCCTCTGAATGGGTAAATCCTAAAAGAGTAGCTAGTATCCATGATTCTGATGCAATATCTATGTTAGCTTTGCAGATTGCTGCAATATCAAAGAAATTAGATCATTATGTGATTAATTATTCTCCAACATCTCCTATGATGGAAGAGAATTCATCTGGGCAATTTGTGGATGTTCAACCTTCATATGAGACTTTAAATGCTATTAATAAACTCAACAATCCTTATTTGAATTATTATAACCCAGGTTGGAAGAATCATCCAAATTTTAATAGGAATAACAATTCTTCTACGAATCAACAATGGGCAAACAACCTAGTGAACCCATTAGGAAATTCATCCAACCAAGGAAATATTAACTATAGACCTTCTTATCCTCCAGGATTTAATAGTAATACTCAAATTAAGGAGAAAAAATTGTCTATGGAAGAGTTGATATTAAACATGGTCCAACAATTGCAGAATCAAGGAAATCAATTACAAAATTAAGGAATTACTATTAAGAATATTAAAAACTAATTAGAGCATATCGTTATTGCGCTTAGTAACCGAACATTAGGAACTTTTCCTAGTACTGTGGAACCAAATCCTAAATACCAAGGAAAATAACAAATCAAAGCGATACAATTATGAAGTGGAAAAGAATTGAAAATAAGAGTACAAAAAGAAACAAAAACTAAAAAAGAGAAAGTGGATACTGAAAAAGAAAAGGATCATGAATACCCAGATTTAGAGTATTTATTTAAACCAATGAAAATTACTGTGGAGAAACTTCCACTACTGTTTCCTCAAAGATTGAAGCAACACAAACGGAATAAACAATTTTCCAAATTTTTTGAAATTCTTAAGAAATTAACAGTAAACATTCCCTTCATAGAAGCTTTAGAGCAAATGCCCAAGAAAATTCTTAAGAAGTTAACGGTGAATATTCCCTTCATAGAAGCTTTAGAGCAAATGCCCAATTTGAAATTTATGAAAGATATTCTGAACAAGAAAAGGAAGTTCACGGATAACAAAAATGTTGCACTAATATTCTGAACAAGAAAAGGAAGTTCACGGATAATGAAACTATTGCACTTAGTAAAGAGTGTAGCCAAGTTTATAGAAATTCTTAAGAAATTAACAGTAAATATTCCTTTCGTAGAGGCTTTAGAGCAAATGCCCAATTATGTGAAGTTTATGAAAGATGTAAACATTCCCTTCGTAGAAGCTTTAGAGTAGATGCCCAATTATGTGAAATTTATGAAAGATATACTGAACAAGAAAAGGAAGTTCACGGATAACAAAACTGTTGCACTTAGCGAAGAGTGCAGTGCAATTTGAACAAGAAAAGGAAGTTCATTGATAATGAGGCTGTTGCACTTAGCGAAGAGTGTAGTGCAATTAATCTTCGTAGAAGCTTTAGAGCAAATGCCCAATTATGTGAAATTTATGAAAGATATTCTGAACCTTAGAGCAAATGCCCAATTATGTGAAATTTATGAAAGATATTCTGAACAAGAAAAGGAAGTTAGATAATGTAATTGTTGCACTTAGAGAAGAGTGTTGTGCAATTATTCAGCAAAAGCTTCCTAAAAAATTAAAAGATCCTGATAGTTTCACTATACCATGTGCTATCAGTGAAAAATTTTATGGAAGAGCTTTATGTGATTTGGGAGCCAGCATNTGACTCATCTATTTTACATGTTATTATATCTTTAGAATTAAATGATTTGTAAGAGCAAAGACTGTTAGATACATTAAAAAGATATAAGAAAGCATTTGGTTGGACCTTAGCTGATATTAAGAGAATCAATCCTTCAATCCGTATGCACAAAATTATATTAGATGAACAATATAAACCAAGAGTTGATCCACAAAAGAGATTAAATCCGATGATGAAAGAAGTAGTTAAGAAGGAAATTTTGAAATGGTTAGATACTAGAATTATATATCCTATTTCAGATAGTGCGTGGGTAAGTCCAATTAATTGTGTTCCTAAGAAAGGAGGAGTGACTATTGGAACAAAAGAAAATAATGAATTAATACTTATCAGATAAGTTACTTGGTGGCGTATTTGCATTGATTATAGAAAATTAAACACTGCCACCAAGAATGATCACTTCCCTTTACCCTTTTTAGATCAAATAGTGGATAGACTTGCTGGGCACAAAAATTTTTGCTTTTTAGATGGATATATCGGTTACCATCAAATTCCTATTGCTCCTGAAGATCAAGAAAAGAAAACATTTACTAGTCCTTTTGGAACTTTTACTTTTTAAAAAGAATGCCTTTCGGATTATGTAATGCACTTGCAACATTCCAGAGATGTATGATGTTCATATTTAGTAACTTAATTGATGATGGATTGGAAGTATTTATGGATGATTTCTCTGTATTTGGAACATCATTTGACACATGCTTAAAATACCTTGAAAAAGTTTTAGAGTTATGCGAAAGAACTAATTTGGTTCTGAATTGGGATAAATGTCAATTTATGGTTGCAAGGGGAATTGTGTTAAGGCATAAAATTTTGGAAGATGGTATGGAAGCAGACCCTACAAAAATTCAAGTTATATCTAAATGTGTTAGGACATAAAATTTTGGAAAATGGTATGGAAGCAGACCCTGCAAAAATTCAAGTTATATCTAAATTTTACTACTAATGTAAGAGAGGTTAGGAGTTTTCTTGGGCATGTTGGATTTTACAGGTGTTTTATTAAAGATTTTTAAAAAATTACTAAACCTCTATGCCAACTTTTAGAAAAGGACAAGAAATTTGAATTTACTGAAAGCTGTTTAAATGCTTTTGAGTTATTAAAGGAAAAATTAATCACAACCCCTATTATAGTTTCACATAACTGAGAGAAACCATTTGAATTGATGTGTGATGCTAGTGAATATGCTATTGGAGCTGTTCTTGGACAAAAATATGAAAAGATTTTTAAAGTTATATACTACACTAGTAAAATTCTTAATGATGCACAAATTAACTATACTGTTACTGAAAAAGAGTTACTAGACATTGTGTATGCTTTAGATAAATTCAGATCTTATTTTTTTGGAGCTAAATGTGTTGTGCATACTGATCATTCTGCTATTAAATATCTAATGCAAAAGAAGGATGCTAAACCAAGGGTGATTAGATGGATACTTTTGATGCAAGAATTTGATCTTGTGGTTATTAATAGAAAGGGAACTGTGATTAGATTGATACTTTTGATGCAAGAATTTGATCTTGTGGTTATTGATAGAAAGGGAACTGATAAGATGGATACTATTGATGCAAGAATTTGATCTTGTGGTTATTGATAGAAAGGGAACTGATAATTTGATCATTTGTCGAGATTAGAAAATCATGAATTATCTGACACCGACAATAAAATTACAGACACAAGGTTGATTAGATGGATTCTTTTGATGCAAGAATTTGATCTTGTGGTTATTGATAGAAAGGGAACTGATAATCAAATTGCTATTGATGCAAGAATTTGATTTTGTGGTTATTGATAGAAAGGGAACTGATAATCAAATTGCTGATTAGAATCAAGATTATCTGACATTGATAATGAAATTACAGACAGTTTCCCTGATGAACAACTTTATAATATTAATGAGTAGAAAATACCACCATTGATATGTTGATATTGTTAATTATATTGTAAGTGATATTTTTCCACCTATGTTGACATTGCAACATTTGTTAACTACATTGTAAGTGATATTTTGCCACCTATGCTGACATTGCAACAACAAAGGAAATTCATTCACTATATTATAAGTGATATTTTGCCACCTAGGCTGATATTGCAACAACAAAGGCGTATTTTTGGTGCCTGATAAACAACTTTATAATATTAATGAATGAAAAATACCATGGTATGCTGATATTGTTAATTATATTGTAAGTGATATTTTGTCACCTATGCTGCATTGCAACAACAAAGAAAATTCATTCATGATGCGAAAGCATATTTTGGGGATGAGCCTTATTTATATAAACAACATTGCAACAACAAAGGAAATTCATTCATGATGCGAAAGCATATTTTTGGGATGAGCCATATTTATATAAACTGCAACAATAAAGAAAATTCATTCACGATGCGAAAGCATATTTTTGGGATGAGCCTTATTTATATAAAGGAAATTCATTCATGATGTAAAAGCATATTTTTGGGATGAGCCTTATTTATATAAACAATGTAAGAATCTTATTACGAGGAGATGTGTACCTTATGAAGAAACTGAGCTAATCATTCAGAAATTTCATGATTCTGAATTTGGAGGACATTTTGGGATTGATAAAACTGCTTATAAAATTTTACAAGCTAGATTTTATTGGCCTACTATCTTTAGAGATGTTTATAGATACATAAAAACTTGTGATCGATGTCAACGAGTAGGCAATATATCTACAAGAAATGAAATGTCTCTGAATTCCATGTTAGAAGTTGAGATCTTTGACGTTTGGGGATTAGATTTTATGGGACCATTTATTCCTTTGAACTTATATATATTAATTGCAGTAGACTACGTGTCTAAGTGGATTGAAGCACAAGCTTTACCATAAGTTGAGATCTTTAACGTTTGGGGATTAGATTTTATGGGACCATTTATTCCTTCATTTGAGCTTATACATGTTAATTATAGTAGACTACGTTTCAAAGTGGATTGAAGCACAAGATTTACCTTGTTGTGACGCTAAAAGTGTTTCAAGATTCATTTCTACGTTGATTAAAGCACAAGCTTTACCTTATTGTGACGCTAAAAGTGTTCCAAGATTTTTAATGAAAAATATTTTCAATAGATACGGAATGCTTAGAATGATTATCACTAATGGAGGATCCCATTTTAGAAATAAGTACATTCAGAGATTGGCAGAAAAATTTAATATTATTCATCGAATCTCTACTGCCTATCATCCTCAAACCAGTGGGTTAGCTGAAGTTTCTAACAGAGAGATTAAACAAATACTTGAAAAGACTGTAAACCCTAATAGAATAGTTTGGTCCACTAGATTGGATACTGCATTATGGGCATACAAGACTGCTTATAAAACTCCTATTGGAATGACTCCTTACAGACTGATTTTTGGAAAGACGTTACCAGTAGAATTGGATCATAAAGCATATTGGGCGATTAAAGAATTCAATTATAATTTGAAAGATGCTAGTAAGAAGAGTTTACAATTAAATGAATTGGAAGAATTAAGAAATGAGTCTTATGATAACGACAGAATTTATTTGGAAAAACTAAAGTTATGACATGATCGGAAGATTAACCAAAAGAACTTAGAACCAGGATAAGAATTTATGCTTTACAATACTAGGCTGAAGTTATTTCCTGGGAAATTGAAGTCTCATTGGTTAGGACCCTTTACTGTGGCTCAAGTTTATACTTACGGAGCTGTTGAAATTGAAGATTAAAAGACGGGAAATAGATTTAAAGTAAATGGACACAGATTAAAACCATATTATGAGGGTAAAAGTCCGAGATTGAAGATCAGAAAACTGGAAATAGATTTAAAGTAAATGGACACAGATTAAAACCATATTTTGGCTATTGAAATTGAAGATCAGAAAACGGGAAATAGATTTAAAGTCAATGGACATAGATTAAAACCATATTATGAGGGTAAAAGACCAACTTTAAAGAGGTTTTAATGATCAGTCAACCTGAATGACACCTGAATAGGTCAGGCTGACGACAGTTAAAACTAAGCGCTTTATGGGAGGCAACTCATATTTATCTTTACTTTAATCGCGATTATAGTAGTTTTATTTGAAATTATTGTTAGTATGTGGTAGTATTAAACTCCACTACTCTTATTTACCCTTGAAACATCTTAAAAATTGGATCCATAGAGAAAAATTGGAATGCATTTGGACCAGAGCGAAACTGTGCAAATTTTACCTTGGGCGCGGACGGCGCCCTCGACGCCGCCGACGGTAAGTTTTTCCCGAGAGTCCAGACAAAATTGATACAGAGGCTCGCCGACAGCACCATCAACCCCACCGATGGCGAGACCGGCGAATTGGCGGTTACGTTGGTTCAAATGGCGATTTTTGGCCATTTTTGGGCGGGAATTGTCTTTTTAAACTCAAAAATTCAATTTCTAGTTTATATTTTCCCTCCAAAAATGAAGTGAAACTCTACTAATTTCATTCTTATGGCTTCCAATTCCCCTGATAATCCCAGAATGCGAGTTTTCAATCGATGAAAGTTTATTAGTGTGGAAGCGCAGCGAATCTTCAATAANACCATGAAGAAAAATTGGAACGCAATCGGACCAGAGCTAAACTGTGAAAATTTTGCCTTGGGCGCCGACGGCACCCTCGACACCGCTGACGGCTAGTTTTTCCCAAGAGTCCAGACAAAATTAATACAGAGGCTCGCCGACGGCGCCATCGCCCATACCGACGGCGAGACCGGCGAATTGGCGGTTACGTGGGTTCAAATGGCGGTTTTTGGGAGGGAATTGTCTTTTTAAACTCAAAAATTCAATTTCTAGTTTATATTTTCCCTCCAAAAATGAAGTGAAACTCCACTAATTTCATTCTTATGGCGTCAAATTCCCCTAATAATCCCAGAATGTGAGTTTTCAATTGGCGAAAGTTTATTAGTGTGGAAGCGCAGTGAATCNTAAGTTACTAATGAAGAAAAGATTAATCAAGGAATGAGGATTCGTAAATCACAGTTTGAATAATCCCACGACGGATCTTGAAGAAATGATAGTGTGGTAAAGATGGGAAGTGCTATGCTACACTACCGCCGCCGTGGTGGTTCCAGTGGTGAAAGAATTTTATGCGAATTTGCATGGAATCAACCAAGGAGTTGTTTATGTGCAAGGAAGATGGATTCCTTTCACTCCTGCACGGATCAACGAATTATACATGATAGAGAATATTCATGTCTGCCACTATTCCAATTTCGTCCCAACGAGAAACCAGATGAAAGAGATTTACCAATATTTAACAGACAAAACTGACGACTGGGAAACAAGAGAAAACGGGTATGTTAGTTTTTCTGAAACACTCCTGAATCCCGTTTCGAAACATTGACACTTTTTCATTTCTGTGAAACTGCTACTGACAATGAAGATTGGTAAAGTTTCTAAGGAAAGTGTTATTTTGAATTACTGCATCCATAAGAGACTGCCGATCAACATTGGATCTATAATTGTGAAGTTAGTTTTGGGTCTGATCGTTCATGGATCAACTTATGGGCTTGGACACCCCTCCACAATTTTCGGACTTTGCAGTCAGTTCCAAGTGTCCTATGAAAATTGAGAAAAGGTACTGCTACCTTGGAAGCCTTTGGACCCAACTAAAAGATTCCCAACTTTTGAAGATGAAAATGACATGACCATTATAATAAATCAATCATCTCAGAATTCACTGCCAGTTCAACCCCTAATTCCTAACAAGTCATTGGTGATCCTGAGCCGAATCAAGAAATTGGAAAAGAAGGTACAAAATGTCATGAATGTGATTAATAATATCTCCGGTTTCTTCGATCATCTAGACTGGAGGATGAAGGAACATTTTGAGCACTCTGGACATTTAGAAGATAACTTGATACGACTGATGAGGAGGATGAAGTTAATAGAAGAGGATTCCACTAAAGAGTTTCCATTCTGACCCTTCAACAACCTCTTTGTTCATGTGCAATCAATGGGTGATCTCAGAGGAGAATCTAGTACCAACTCTGAAGATTAGTAGATTTATATTACTACATATCTATCTATCTATGTATTTTGATTTGAACTTTGTAATTGCTTTGCTTTAGAATTATGTTTTTAGATCTCTGTATAGTTGAGACTAAGCATAGGATGTTTTGTTTTCAGCGTTTTGAGTGTTGTGGCATGGATTGCGACGCTGAATTAATGTATTGAGGTTGAGAAAATACCAAACTTAGGTGTGTTATGTAACGTATATTGTACCCCTTGGAATTTATATATATGTGATGTTTTGTGTTGTGAAAGTTTATATGTGCAAAGTACATCATTTAATCACTTAAAATTACGTCTATAATGATTAAAAAGAAGTCATTTAGGCTTGAAATTGATTGAAATTGTGAAAATCCGGAATTTGGACAAAATCAATGGAGCCCGCCGACGACGAGATTTTCCCGAGACTTAGGATTTTAATTCCAATGGAGCGCGCCGACGGCGCCACCTTTAACCTCGATTTTAACCAGTCAACTGCCACTATTCATCATCCCCTTCCTCCTAAAAATGCCATTTTTGACATAGGGCTTGAAAGATCTTGGATTGGGAGGCAATTTCAAGACTTTCTGACACCGGATTTGATCATCTCTAGGTAAGAGTTTCACTCCAAACTAAAAATATTTAATTTTCACCATGGATTTATTCCACATTGAGGTGATCCAAGAAATTTGAGAATGTGAAGAAAATTTGTGAAGAAATTCATGGATCTTAGTGTTGAACTCTTAGAATTACTATTGAAAGCCATGATTTGCATATTTTAAGTAATTTTTGAAAAATTTCTATAATTTGATTAGATTTAAATGGCTCCACGTCAAAAGAAAAGAGTTGAGTTTGATGAGTCTCGCTTCGTCAATGCGATGGTTCAAACAAAATTTACTTCCATATTTAAAGGAATGAAGTGTATACAAGATCGAGTTTTTGAAAGTCTGGGAGGAGAAATTGAACGAGTTATTGTCAAGCGGAGGTGGGAAAACTTTTGTTACACCACCAATAAAGTTGATGCAAATGTTGTGAAGGTTATTGCTGAGCGGAGGTAGGAAAACTTTTGTTACACCACCAACAAAGCTGATGCAAATGTTGTGAAGGAGTTCTATACCAATGTAATTTATTTTGATGACGGGATCGTTCAAGTGCGTGGATTTCCTGTTGAGTTTACTACCGCTTGCATCAACACCTTTTACGAAGTCCAAGAATCTTATAGCTGCCAATATGAATCCCTTAGTACAATTGAAGGCCCCCTGAATGATGTGATTAACTTTCTCACTAATGGGAAAGGAACATGGAAGATAAAACAACGAGGACGGGTAAATTTTTCTGCTTCCATGATAAATGCCACCTCTAAAGCATGACACTCTTTCATTTCCTCTACTCTGTTACCGACTTATCACCATAGTGAGGTAACTAGAGATAGAGCTATTCTGGCGTGACACTATTTCATTTTCTCTACTCTGTTACCAACTTATCACCATAGTGAGGTAACTAGAGATAGAGCTATTCTGAATTTTTGTAATCAGAATAGTAGAACTCTAAATGTAGGGAGAATTATTCTTAAGAATGTATTTACTACGGCAAGGAGTGAGACAAGTGGAGGTCTTGGACATCCTAGACTTATTTATAAAATTTGCAAACTTTCTGGAGTGGAGATTGGAGATGAATAATGGATTTACCCTATGAAACCCATTAGTAAAGCTAATTTGAAGACTTATGAAACCCATGAAAAATGGAGAACTGGGAGTAGAAGTCAAGAACCTTCTACTAGTAGAGATGTCCCCTCTACAAGTTATGACCTTCCACCTTTTAGTTCCCCCACGCTCTCTGATTTGATGAATGAGTTGACAAGCAGCGAAAAAGCATAGAGTTAATAAATGCAAGGATTGGAGGTTTAGAACATTGACACGATTACGATAGTGAGTACCTTCAGAGGCATTCAAATTTTGAGGTAGCTTATTATGAATCAAGCACGACACTACAGAGGTGAGCCTGATATTACTATTCCTAAGTGCCCCCTATATACTCAGTATCATCTCGATCCACCTGCTGATCAAGACGATGAAGATATAACCTGGGATTTTGATATTGAATGAATTGATGTACTTATATTTATACTTTTATTTCTGTAAGTTTGTTTGTAATAGAAATGAATGTTTGTGTATTTGGACTTTCATTTTTATTATTTCATTGTACTTGGATGATTTTTAATTTTTTTATAAAATTAGTGTTATAGTTAAATGTGCATGTATAGTTTAATAGATGTTGAGTAGTATTTTGTAATGTAATGTGATTATTATTTCGCATTTTAGTTTTAATTGTTTAGTATTGTGGTTGTGTTAGGAAATGTTGTGCTTGTTTAATGTTTTAGTTTTATACTTCTTTAAAACTTTCATTACCCATAAATTCCTCTAATGATTTATATGTGTAGAAAGCTCCTAATGTTACAGACCAGGTGAAGTAGAAATTTGAGAAGGCCTGGAAAAATTTCAGAATGATGAAAATGCCTACAATACTGAGGTATGATTTATATTTATAGTTTTTTCTTTCCACCTGTATTATTTCATATTTAAAAATTTAAGTATTGGGGAGGGAAGAAAAAGATTTAACTATTAGATGTCCTTTATTTCAATATTTTCAAAAATTATTTATATGATTTTATGTAGTGAATTTAANTAGAGGAAAATATGTTGAGATTTTCATACTTATTTTATATTGTTTTTAATGATATTGCACTTTAAGAAAAGGTATTTTTGATGTTTTGTTGCAGGAATGATGAGTTAGGGTCATTGGAGCAAAAATATGCAAAAAGGAGCAAATTTGGAGTGAAAAGGACAAAAATGTGAAGATTTGAACTAGGCCGCCAATGGCGTCCTCGACCTCGCCGACGGAGAGTTTTTCCCGAGGCTATGGGAAAAAATTCTCAGAAGTCCGCTGATGGCGCCCTCGAGGCCGCCGATGGAGAGCTCGACGGTTATGCCTACTCAAGCTTTGGATAAGGCCAAATTTTGAAGGGATGCTTAGGAAACTCTTGGGAAAGCTCATCCACAACTTTAAGAGAATATTTTGGCCAAAAATTAGAGAGGTCTTGGATGTTAGAAAGGTTCTGGAGGTTAGAGAGGTTCCATTAGTGTATAGAGAAGAGAGCTTGGAGAAGGAGGGAAAGAATCTAGGCAGTAAAGTAAGTGCTAGAGAGAGTTCCTAGAGATTTTAAAGGTTCCAATATTGTGAGGAATTCTTAGAGAAATTGTAAGAGTGGAGGGAAAGTGAGAGATTTCTTCCTCCTTGCTACTTCGAAGAGGAAAGAGATTGTAAGAGTGGAGGGAAAGTGAGAGATTTCTTCCTCCTTGCTGCTTTGAAGAGGAAATATGTGCTGTAAAGAAAGGAAGAGATTTAGAGGAACTTCAAGGAGTTTGCTTGGGGAGAAATTAGAGATCGCTGTAAAGAAAGGAAGAGATTCAGAGGAACTTCGAGGAGTGTTTTTGGGGACAAACTAGAGATAAGTTATTTACTTGTTGTAGTTTGTATGATTTTGATTTTAAATATGAATTCCGAGTTTTGTTGTACTTCCCCATGAGATTTGAGTAGTTTTCTCTGTCTTTCTCCTTGTTTTGAGATTTGTGAAATGGTGATTTGAATTGGTGAAGCAATGAAAATGTTTAAGAAATTATTATGATCTTTTCATTTCAATCTTAATTTACTTTCAATCTGGCCAATTAATTTGTTAAAATATGTTGAGTTTTACAACTANTAAATTTAGGGAAAGAAAAGTGAAGTTTAAAATCATTAAAGGCTATCCAGATATAGTAATCCTTTTTAGGGAAAGAAAAGTGAAGTTCAAAATCATTAAAGGCTATCCAGATATAGTAATCCTCACGTGAAAGAAAGGTGATGTTCAAAATCATTAAAGGCTATCCAGATATAGTAATCCTCACTTGAAATGGAATGCTTTGAGTTTCAAATTTAGGAAAAGAAAGGTGATGTTCAAAATCATTAAAGACTATCCAGATAATAATCTTCACTTGAAAAAGAAAAAGAAAGGATTGACAACAATCACTGAAAAGAAAAGAAAAATTCACTTGAAAAAGGAAAAAGAAATGATTGACAACAATCCTTGAAAAGAAAAGAAAAATATATATTTTAGGGAAAGAAAAGTGAAGTTCAAAATCATTAAAGGCTATCCAGATATAGTAATCCTCACGTGAAAGAAAGGTGATGTTCAAAATCATTAAAGGCTATCCAGATATAGTAATCCTCACTTGAAATGGAATGCTTTGAGTTTCAAATTTAGGAAAAGAAAGGTGATGTTCAAAATCATTAAAGACTATCCAGATAAAGTAATCCTCACTTGAAAATCAAAAAAGAAAGGATTGAAAACAATCCCTGAAAAGAAAAGAAAAATATATAGGATTGAAAGCGGTGATGTTTAAAATCATTAAAGGCTATCCAGATATAGTAATCCTCACTTGAAAAAGGAAAAAGAAAGAACAATCCCTGAAAGGAAAAGAAAAATATATAGGATTGAAAGCAATCCAAATAAAAAAGAGAAAAGAAAGAAAAAATTATGGAAGTGAGGAGAAGCTTGAGGATATGCCTCATAAAAAATTGGCTTCACTGGACCTACCTAAAGGGAAAACCTAAATACATTCCTAAACTTATATTTATGGAATAGATCTTTTACTAGTAGAGTTCTCATGGAGTTCATATCTTTTGAATATTCTAAGTGACTTAATATTGCAACATATAGTCATTCTTGAAATGAATAGAAGACTATAACTCTTAAACTTGATGACTAGATAATCTTGTGGCTATAGAGTTAATTTAATTACTTGAATTTTTTCTCAAAATCTCACTATGATATTTATTTAAATCAAACTTATAGTATTTCTGACTTAAAGTTTTACTACAGTAGATCATAATTTTTATGTAGTCCTAAAATTATTTGAGGACAAGTAATAGTTAAGTATGGGGGATTTTGACCCAAGGAAAATATGTTGAGATTTTCATACCTATTTTATACTATTTTTTATGATACTGCAATTTAAAGAAAGGTATTTTTGATGTTTTGTTGCAGGAATAATGAATTAGGGTCATTGGAGCAAAAAGATGTAAAAAGGAGCGAATTTAGAGAAGAAAGGACCAAAATGTGGAAATTTGAACTAGGCCGCTGACGGTGCCCTTGACCACAATGACGACGAGTTTTTCCTAAGGCTACAGGACAAAATTCTTTAGAAGTCTGCCGACGGCGCCTTCGAGGCCGCCGATGGCGAGCTCGGCAGTTATGCCTACTCAAGCTTAGATAAGGCCAATTTTTGAAGGGATGCTTAGGCAACCTTTGGGAAAGCTCATCCACAACTTTAAAAGACTATTTTAGCCAAAAATTGGAGAGCCTGGAGAAGGGAGAAAGAATCTAGAGAGTAAAGGAAGTGCTAGAGAGAGTTCCTAGAGATTAGAAAGGTTCCAATATTGTAATGAATTCATTGAGAGATTGTAAGAGTGGAGGGAAAGTGAGAGATTTCTTCCTCCTTGCTACTTCGAAGAGGAANGGACTAAAATCCCCAATTCAGTCTTATCGTTTGGGTGCTGAAGTGTAGATGTTTTCCCTTAGGTGAGGGGAACATGGGAGCTCTGAAGTGAGAGCCGGTATCCTCCCAGCCTAGCCGCCAATTCAATAAATAAGCGTAGGATTAGTCAATGTTCTTTATGCCTGGATCAAAGGGTAAAGAATAGATATGCTCCTATTTGGTACAATATAAATTGAATTAATTTACTTTATTCATTCACTATAATTTCTTGACAAGGAGAAGGATGCTTTCTTATATATTGAATATCACAATTACACCTCTCCTTACATTAGTTATTATTAGTTAGTAAAATTATCCATTTATTTCAATTGCCTATTAGTGACAGATAAACAAATTGAACGTCGTTGTATCTATTAGTGATAGATAAGCAAATTGAACGTCGTTGTTGTGATTAAAGTCCTAATAGGTATCATTAGTTATTTAATAGTTAGTAAAATTATCCATTTATTTCAATTGCCTATTAGTGACAGATAAACAAATTGAACGTCGTTGTCCTATTTATTTCAATTGCCTACTAGTGACAGATAAGCAAATTGAACTTCATTGTTGTGATTAAAGTATTGCTTTTCTAAAATCTTAGTTTGCAGCTCTAAACAACTCCCAGTGGGATCGATATCTAGGACTCCATTAGAGCCATATATTACTTGAGTGATACGTATACCTGTTTTGATAAGTGTGACTTTACAAATATTGAATATTTATTACGTCCATATTTATCTTATAATTTAAGCATATAAAAATTCATCGTTCACTAATATGAAAAACTACAAGGCTTAAAACATTAAATTGCACATAATATATATAAAATTTGCTGAGAAAGAGTTAATTACAATACATATAACAAAGTGCTGAAACTAACAGCAGAACTAAATTAAATTCTAAAAATGAAAATAATTTTACACATTATAGTTTCACATTACAACATAACAACAGTCTTAACAATATCACAAAACAAGCAATACAATCATAAAGTACAACATAAACAAACAAACAAACAAAAAGATCACCAGTCATCATCTTCTTCATCATTAACATCTAACTGTTGTTGCTGATATGGTGTATAAACAGGGTGAATAGGGAACTGAACTGTATGATCACCCCTCAGGTATTCCACTAAAGCATCATCATAAGCAGCATCATATTCAAAACTTTAGTGAATCAGATCATCTGTATGAGCATTTCTAGCCTCCATGCTCCGCATCCTATGATCCATCCTCAAAATATCTCCTTGCCAAATCATCATCTGGTCCAATAACTCCCTGTTAGCTCACTAAAAGTAGGGGTCCTAAACTAGAAGGAATATCAATGACCTTACTTCCAGATCTTCAATCAATATGGGACTCATAAGTCTAATGTTTGCAGGCCCAATTGATCTCTAAGGCTCAATTCTCTCCTCATTAGGTCTGAAATAAACTCTCGAATGCTCACAAAGTGTATAAATGAGAGCAGGGTGTGCCAATCCACCAGTGGTCTCTCTTAGAGCAATAGATCAAGTGTTAATATAAATGATAGAGCTTACATTTATATCCATCACATGTTGATTACAGTAGTTTAGGATGGCTCTATCCTTGGTCACTTCACCATGATGGTTTGTTGGAATCATCCTCCCAAAAATAAAATAATGCCAAGCCTTAGATATTACATTTAACATAGAAAGGGGAAAGTTAATTTTAACTCCATTCTTTACTTTCCAAGTCCCTTTCTCACAAGTCAGAAAAGAAATAACCTCATATAAGGCCTCATTTGTATCAGAGAATGAATGATACTGGCATCTATAAACATCTTCTAACTAATAAAACTCGTTTTTTTTTTCTTGGAGTAAACTCCACCCTTTTTTCTCGAACAAAAACAAAATCATCAGAAGCCTCCAGAAAGTTGGCATAAAATTCCACAACTATCCCAGCTATCGCATTGCCAGTAAAATAACAGAAGTTTTCCCATTGCCGAAAAATAATCAATTATTCAACTTCTCTTCCTAAATTTTTGAAACCTTAATCCATAATCACTTTCTTATTTTCTCAAAGATTATGAAATCGACAATAGCTTTAAAGCTAACAAACTTTTGCTCGTCGTATTCTTTTTTCTTTTGCTCTATCTAGGTGTCATAGGAAATCTAGAAAAAATTGATAAAAATCCGAATAAATTCCAAAATTTCAAAAATCAAAATGTAAAGCACTTTAAACTTAAATCCACTAAGTAAAAGTTTTTCACCAAAGCATTTTCTAAAAATCTCTCAAAAAGCCCAAAATTTCGGATCTAGGCAATGCGAGAAAAATCTTCTAAAGAAAATGAAATCCGAAGTTCCTTTGCCTCTAAATCACCTCAAATCTGCCCAAAATCAAGCCATAGGTGTGAAAACCGAAGGTTTAAGGTGACTTTAGGGGTAAAAATGGAGGTTTGTTATGAAAATTGTGAATTAAAGGGGTTATTACTGCTCTTGGGTCGAAGGCGCCGTCGACGCCCATGTCAGCGCCGTCGGCGCTGAAGGCCCGAAATTCCCTATTTTGATTTTTTCAAATTTTCAATTTCCTTTTAATTTACTCCAAAGTTTTTTTAGTATTTTTAAACACAAATTTTTATCTAACAATAATTCACAAATAAAATTCACAAACAATCTTTTAACGAAAAACAACAAACTAACTTTTATATATGAAAATACACTTTCCACAAACACATTTTACAAATCACACATTCACACCTATTAAGCAAACTAATTATAAATCAATGTTAAAATCAAGCCACAACACTAAACGCTGACACAAAACTATAAACATAATCAAAGTTCAAAATTCTAAAGCAAAAACAATCCAAACCAAATCAAATCAAATCCACACAATGACATCAAATACATAAATATTCTTAAGCAAGTAGAGAATCCAAAGTCTTCAGCCATTCTGCTTCATCTTTAGTGCTTTAACCTCCTCTAATATCTCCCATGGATTGGTAAGGAACATATAGGTTGTAGAAGGATTGGTACGGGAATTGATCTATCGAATTTTCTTCAATCCACCCATTTTATTTAAACATTCAAACTAATCCCGCTTTAAAATTTCCAGTATGATCAAAATTTTCTTTCATTCTCCAATCAAGGTGATAAAAAAGGTACTTAAGATCTCCCACTGCATTCATAATACTCTAAAGTTTCCTTTCAATTTTCTTTAATTTCTTCTCCAAAGCAAGCAACTTCCTAATGTTGGTGGTATTAATGAAGTTGAAGCATATGAAGAATGATCCATAATAGCATTTAGTGCTTCATTTCCATTACCAACATACTAATCATCAATAAGTATTATGGGCTCCCATGGTAGTAAAACTTCTTCCCAACATTCATATGGCACTTGAGATTGACTGTAAATCAGAAAAATTTTAGAAGGATGCCCAAGTCCATAAATTGGCTCATTCATAATGATACCCATAACATATTTAAATATGATTGATTCTATATCATAGGTATTTTCCATTTGAATACAGTAGTTTAAAATAGCACTTTCCTTGGTGACTCTACTAATCTTCATAGTAGGGAGTAATTTTGCACAAATAAAGAAATGCTGCTGCTTTAAAATTGGATTAAGTGATGAAGTAGGAAAACTAATATATCCTTCTTCTTATACTTCCCACATATCACTTTCATTTGTCAGAAAATTATAAACATCTTGCATTAAATCTTGCGTAGGAATGAAATTTGTATAATGATAGATTGGAACATTTTCTATCATATACAATTCATTAATCCTCGCAGGAGTAAATGGTACAACCTTACCTAGTACGAAGACAACTCCTTAGGTAATTTCATGTAGATTTGCATAGAACTCCTTCACTACAGGCACAACAACCACAGTGATAGTGTAACACAGAACTTCTCATTGCCTTTGCAAAATGATCTTGTCAACCGGAGCACTTGGATTTATCAATCCATGATTAACAAATCCTCTCTTCTTGAAGTATCTTCTTCGTAATAACTTTATTGTATAATCTTTGCGCATCAAAACTAATAAACTTTCATCTATTGAAAGCTCCATACCTTGAAGTATTTCTAGAATTAGAAGCCATGAAATCCAAAAATAGGAAGTTTCTAGGCGTCATAGGAAGTTAATAGGACTTTAAAAACACCTCCTGACGGTTATTATGGAGCGAAATCCCGCCAAAGTCCGCCTAAAGTCGTTTGAACCGTCAAACCACTCTCGGTGCCATCGACACTCCCAATTGGTACTGCCGACACTGAGGTCCATTTTCTTCAGCGCCGTTAGCGCCAATGGCCAAAATTTTGCGACTTTCATTTTTCATTCAATCTAATTCCAACTTTTTCCAATACCAATATTTGACTTAATTTATAATAAATGCAATTGTGTAGGATTATTATTTACTAAAATATAAGACACTTATAAAAAAATAGTAATACATAGACATATGTGTATGGGTTGCCTCTCACAAAGCGCTTGGTTTAACGTCTTCAGCCCGACACACCATTTATTTAGTTGGGTTGACTTAAAATTAAAACTTCTTTAAATTGAGCTATGTGCCCTTCATAATAATGTTTCAGACGATGCCCATTAACTTTAAATACCTTTCCAAAGTTAGTATCTTTAATAACAACAGTTTCATAATGATAGACTTTAATCACTTTAAATGGTCATAACCATCTGGATTTCAGTTTTCTTAGAAACAATCTCAATCTTGTATTATATAATAGAACTTCTTATCCAAGTTCAAATTTCTTTTGAATAATCTTTCGATCATGCCATATTTTCATTTTTTTCTTTATATATTTTTGCATTATCATATGCTTCATTTCTTATTTCCTCTAGTTCGTTGAGTTGCAATAATCTTTTCCACTAGCATCTTTTAGATTAAAATTAAATTCCTTAATAACCCAAAATGCTTTATGCTCTAATTCTATTGGTAAGTGGCATGTTTTTCCAAATATCAGTCTGTATGGGGACATTCCTATAGGAGTCTTAAAAGAAGTTCTATATGCCCATGATGCAGTATCTAGTATAGCAGACCAATCAAATTTATAAGGATTTACTACTTTTTCTAAAATACGTTTAATTTCACGATTTGATATCTCTGCTAGACTGCTAGTCTGAGGATGAGAAGCAGTAGAGAATCTATGCATAATATCATATTTATTAATTAATTTTTTTATTCTCTTATTCCTGAAGGAGATCCTCCCAGTAATAATTACTCTCGACGTTCAATATCTTGTAAAAATATTTTTAATTAAAAATTTAGAAACACTTTGAGCATCATATCTGGGTACAACAATAGTTTCAATCCATTTGGACATATAATTAACAACAAGTAATATATATAAGCTTCCAAATGAAGGGATAAATGGTCCTATAAAATCTAATCCCCACACATAAAAAATTTTAAGTTCCAGTGTGTAATTTAGAGGCATTTCATTTCTTATAGAAATATTTCCTACTCGTTGGCTTCTATCGCACATTTTAATATATTCATCAACATCTTTAAAAATAGTAGGCCAATAAAATTCAGCTTGTAAAATTTTATTTGTAGTTCTATTTGTTCCAAAATGTCCTCTAAATTCAGAATTATGACATCTTTCAATTATCTATTGAGTTTCTTCATAAGGCACACGCCTTCTAACAATTAGATCTTTACATTATTTATATAAATATGGGTCATCCCAAAAATAGTCTTTTGAATCATATATAATTTTTTTTTAATTATTGACTTTTCATATCACGTGGTAAAATATCACTTACAATATAATTCACTATATCAGCATACCACGGTACATCCATTTCATTAATACTATATAACTGTTCATAAAGGAAATTTTCTAAAATTTCATTTGCAAAATTAGTTAATATTTCTATTTCTATTCTAGACAAATGATCAGCTATTTTACCGTTATGCTTATCAAGGAATTTAATTTTAATCGTTTAAAGATCGATATAGGCATAAGATTGATACTCGGTCCTAAATCACATAATGCTTTTCCATAAAACTTTTCACAAATTGCAGAAGGTATAATAAAACTAACAAGATCTTTTAATTTTTCAGGAAGCTTTTTCTGGATAATAGCACTACGCTTTTCACTAAATGCAACGGTCTCATGATATGTAAACTTTCTTTTCTTATTTAGTACATCCTGCATAAATTTCAAATAACTTGGCATTTTTTCCAAAGCTTCAACAAAAGGAATATTTATCGTTAATGTCTTAAGGATTTCCAAAAATTTTGTAAATTGTTTATCTTTATTTTTCTACTTCAGCCTTTAAGGAAATGGAGGTAATGGTTTTTCTAAAGAAATCTGTGTTTGTTCATTTTCATGTTGATCATTTTCCATTTCTTCCTTCTCTTCATCAACATTAGTTTCTCTTTGGATCCTTATTTCAACTTCTTTTCAACTTCGTAATTGAATAGCTTTAATTTACTCTTTATTTTGATCTTTTGGATTAACTTCCACAGTACTCAGAAGNGCATTATTAATTCTCCTTTTTGTACATCTATTACAGCTCTTCCTGTTGCAAGAAATCGTTTCCCTAAAATAATAGGAAACTCTTTATCTTCCTCCATATTCAATACTATAAAGTCTACAGGGAAAATAAATTTATCCACTTTGACTAGTACATCATCTATAACTTCTTTTGGATAAGTTATTGATCAGTCAGCTAACTGAAGAGTTACAGTAGTAGAGAAAATTTCTCCCAAATCTAAACGTTTAAAGATTGATACGGGCATACGATTGATACTCGCTCCTAAATCACATAAAGCATTTCCAAAAAAACTTTTCATCAATTGCACAAGGTATAGTAAAACTACCAGGATCTTTTAATTTTTCAGGAAGCTTTTTCTGAATAATAGCACTACACCTTCACTGAGTGCAACACTCTCATGATCTGAAACTTCCTTTTCTTATTTAGTACATTCTTCATAAATTTTGCATAACTTGGCATTTGTTCCAAAGCTTCAACAAAAGGAATATTTATCGTTAACTTCTTAAGGATTTCTAAAAATTTTGTAAATTGTTTATCTTTATTCTTCTGCTTCAGTCTTTGAGAAAACGGAGGTAATAGTTTTTTTACAGGAACCCGTGTTTGTTCATTTTCTTGTTGATTATTTTCCATTTTTTCCTTCTCTTCATCAACTTCAGTTTCTCTTTGGATCCTTGTTTAAATTTCTTTTCCACTTTGTAATTGAATATCTTTAATTTGTTCTTTATTTTGATCTTTTGGATTAACTTCCACAGTACTCGGAAGAATTCCAGAAGGTCTATTACTAAGTACAGTAGCAATATGTCCTAATTGATTTTCATTATTTCTAATAGCAGCCCCTTGATTTTGTATTTGATTTCCCATATTCAACATCACTTTTTTCCATTGTCAACTTCTTTTTCTTAACTTGTAGGTTAGGATTGGAGTTAAATCCTGGAGGATAATAAGGTAGAAAATTAGGATTTCCTTGATTGTTCAGATTTCCATATGGATTCACCGAATTATTATAATTATTCCAACTAAAATTAGGGTGATTTTTCCATCAAGGGTTAAAATAATTAGAATAGGGATTATTATTTCGATTATTTATAGCGTTTAAAGTTTCATAAGTTTGTTGAGTATCAATAACCTGTCCTAATGAATTTTCCTCTAATACTGGGGGTATTTGAGAATAGTTCACTCCTATTTGATCAATCTTTTTAGAAATAACAGCAATTTGAGATGTCAAAATAGACATTGCATTAGAATCATGAATACTAGGTGCTCTCTTAGGATTTAACCTTTCAGAGGGCCATTGAAAATTATTGGTAGTCATTTCTTCAATTAAAGAGTATGCTTCATCAAAAGGTTTCGACATTAATGATCCACCCGCGGTAGCATCTATAATAAATCTTAATGATCCTACCAATCCATTGTAAAAGGTTTGAATTGTTAACCAATCTAACAAAGCATGGTGTGGACATTTTCTAAGAAGATCCTTAAATCTTTCCCATGCTTCATATATCGATTCCCCTTCAAACTGACAAAAAGATATAATATCATTTCTAAGCTTAGCGGTTTTCAAGGGTAGAAAATATTTAGCCAAGAATTTTTGTGATAGCTCTCCCCAAGTTTTAATAGATCCAGGTGGTAATGAATTTAACCAAGTCTTGGCTTTATCCCTTAATAAAAAAGGAAAAAGTCTAAACCTAACAACATCATTAGACACTGTCATATTTAAATGTAGCACAAATTTCAAGAAAACTAGCAAGATGTAAGTTAGGATCTTCAGTAGGTGATCCTCCAAACTGATTATTTTGTATAATTTGGATAATAATAGGTTTAAGCTCAAATGAATTAGCAGCAACATCAAGATTTTGAATAGTTAAATGAAGTTCAACTATTGTCGGATGTGCATAATCTTTTAAAGGTCTTTGTCGATTTTCGTTTATTGGATTTTCTATATTATTCGCCATTTCTTTCAAATTCTTAGTTTCTCTTTATTGTTTTTGAATTTTTCTAATAGTACATTCTAATTTTGAATCATAAGGTACTAAACATTCAGATCCAATATTTCACATAAATAAATAAAGCAAGCAAGGTAAAATTTCTTTAAAAATACAATCTTAATTAAATTTCTTTTTGGATTTTTTTTATTATTTCTCTTTTTTAGATTTATTTATTTATTTTTTATATAATTGTATAGTATATATATTCTCTAAATTTCCTAATTTATCAAAACTATTTAATTTAATTAAATTTAACAAGTTACCTTCCCCGACAACGGCGTCAAAAACTTGGTGTCGAATTTTTATATGTAAGGATTTATGAAGTTGACACCACTACAACTCCAAAAACATGATCTTTATATAAAAAGTAATTTGTGTAAAATATATATAATTATAGGCAATTAATAATGGGATTATATGCCAGTATATGTATCGTTATAAAGTAATAATGAACTTTCTATTTAAGCCCCAAATATCGATCCCACAGGGAAGGTGTAAATTAACAATGATAAATTTTAACAAGAAATTTATAGAAAATCAAACGAAATTACTGTCACTAATTTTAATTGTTGAGATATTAACCAAACTAAATTACTTAACTATTAGCAAAAACAAAAATGCAACTTTTAAATATTAAATACTAATCTAAGAACTATGTTTAGGTAATGAAGATTTCTTATGTCAAAAAGCATCTTTCCCACTACAATGAATTTTTTGTGAAATGAGATGAGTTAAATGTTTATAATATGGATTGTGCCAAATAAGAGTAATTTTAATTCTCTACCCTGATACAGTGCATAAAAAATCATTGGCTAATCTTAGGTTTAGCCCTAAATCTGTGGCTAGGCTAGGAGGATACCGACTCCCACTCCAGAGCTCCCACTTCCCTTCACCTGAAGGGAGTTTTTAAACACTAAGACAAAATTGGGGATTTTAGTCTGTCACCCTAAAGATTCTCCAATTTTACACCCAACAAAGAATATATCCCGATTTATTTATACTTAATTTCATGAATGAATTTCTCCTTCATGAAATTAAATGTGATTCTCACTCTGTTGTAGAACTCATACTCCATTTCCCGGATCATATGTTTCACAACATATAAACAAATTTCTCCTTCATGAAATCAAATGTGACCCTCACTCTGTTGTAGAACTCATACTCCATTTCCCGGATCATATGTTTCACAATATATTTTAATTGTTATAGAACTCATACTCCATTTCCCGGATCATATGTTTCACAACATATTTTAACAATTCAATTGGCCGAAAAGTAAATTAAGTTCGGAGTTGAAAAATCATCACAATTTATTTTATATTTTAATTATGGCACATTCATTTTATCTCTCTTCACCATATCTCAGAGTAGGGAGAAAGATAAAGTAAACTACTCAGACTTCATGAAAAAGATACATCATATCTCATAGTAGAGGGAAAGATAGAGGGAACTACTCAGACTTCATGAGAAAGATATGACAAAACACAAATTTCAGAGTAGGGGGAAAGATAGAGAGAACTACTCAAACTTCATGAGAAAGATACTACAAAACGTAATTTCATATATAAAATAAAGTTCATACAACACTAAATAAACTAATAAACGTATCCAGAAGTCTTTCTCAAAATAAATCTTTTGTAGCCTTTCCTTAGAAATGCAGGAAGAAGAATTCTCTCACTTTTCTCCTTCTCCAACAAGAAAGTTTCACACTAAATCTCATAACAAAAACTCTAAACTATGAAAGCAAAATCACTAATTGACTTCAATATGGTAGTGGAATGGAATGATGTGGAGCAAAAAATGAACGTAGACGAGTGAAAAATGTAAAGGAGCCAATTTTCTGATGAAATTCGGCCCCAAATAGAGCCCAAGGTCGGTTCTCCAAGAGGTGCCTCCAAAAACTCTTCAAAAAAATTGTCCAAATACATCGAACCTTATAGAAATGTGGTTTGCACCGCATTTGGTGTCGTCAGCTCTGGTCTGGCGCCGTCAATGATGAGTAAAAATCTCCAGCATTATATTGTTTTGTGCCGTCGACGCTAACCTCAGCGCTGCCGGTGCTGAGCATTTTTTAAAAAATTTAATTTTGACTCTAAATTTCATCATTTTTGCTTTCTTTTTGCTTTAAGCCCTAAATATCAATAACCTATAAGAAAACATCAAAATACATTCCATTAAAGTGCAATATCACCAAAAATGAGTATAAAATATGGGTCTAAAAATGCATATATTTTTGGTGTGTCAACCAACAAAAGAGAAAATTTATTTCTGAAGCTAAGACTTATTTTTGGGATGACCCATTTTTATATAAATAATGAAAAGATCTAATTATTCAAAGATGTGTACCATTAGAAGAAACATATGAAATTATCCAAAAATGTCATAATTCTGATTTTGGGGGACATTTTGGTGTTGATAAAACATCATACAAAATTTTACAACCAGGATTCTATTGGCCTACAATTTTTAGAGATGTTAATACTCATATCAAAACTTATGATAGATGTCAACGAGTAGGCAATATTTCTAGAAGAAATGAGATGCCCCTTAATTATACGCTAGAACGTTGAAATATTTGATATTTGGGGATTAGATTTCATGGGTCCATTTATACCATCTTTCAAAAAAAAAATATTTGATGTTTGGGGATTAGATTTCCTGGGACCATTTATACCATCTTTCGGAAATTTAGAAATAGTAGGCAATATTTCTAGAAGAAATGAGATACCCCTCAATTATATGCTAGAAGTTGAAATAAATGTTTGGGGATTAGATTTCATGGGATCATTTATACCATCTTTCAGAAATTTATATATTTTTGTTGACAATGGACTATGTATCCAAATGGATATAAGTTGTTGCTTTACCTCAATGTGATGCTCAAAGTGTTGCAAAATTTTTGAAAATGAACATATTTTATAGATTTGGGATGCCGAAAGTTATCATTACTGATGGGGGAAGTCATTTAGAAATGCCATAATGGAGAAGTTATTAAGAAAATATCATATAAATCATAGGATTGCTACTGCTTATCATCCTCAGACAAATGGTTTGGCTGAATTATCCAATCAAAAAATTAAAAGAATTATGGAAAAATCTGTGAATCTAACAAAAATGGATTGGTCAGTCAAACTTACCTATGCTTTGTGGGCTTATAGGACTGCATATAGAACTCCTATAGGAATGTCTCCATATAGGCTAATATTTGGGAAAGCGTTTGTGGGCTTATAGGACTGCATACAGAACTCCTATAGGAATGTCCTCATATAGGCTAATATTTGGGATGTGGGCTTGACTGCATATAGAACTCCTATAGGAATGTCCCCATATAGGCTAATATTGTGAAAAGCTTGTCACGAAAAATATGTAAATCCAACAAAAATGGATTGGTCAGTCAAACTTGACTATGCTTTGTGGGCTTATAGGATTAGCTTGTCACTTACCAGTTGAACTTTAGCATAAAACATATTGGGTGATTAAAAAGTTCAATTATAATTTGAAAGATTTTGGTGAGAAAAGATTATTACAATTAAATGAGCTTAAAGAGATAAGGAATGAATCTTATGAGAGAGCCAAGATTTATAAAAAAAGGATGAAGATGTGGCATAATCGAATGATTCTTACTAAAAATTTTCAGCCAGGGCAACAAGTTTTGCTATATAATGTAAGGTTAAGATTATTTTCAGGNTTAAAGATTTTAAGACTTTATTTAGTGAGCAAGACATGTTAGAATGAGAACTAATAACATGCCAAGGCAGTTTCTAAACGTGTCTAGGAGTTTTTGGAAGGATTTAGACCTATAGATAGAAAGTTTTTGTGAAGGAATTTCACCCCAGATCATTTCTAGCCCTAAAAGTCTAAGAGAAAGTGAGTTTAGAGAAAATTTCTTCATGGGAGATGGATTTGAAGAAGAAGGAAGAAACTATGAGGAAGAGGTTCATTAATCAAATTGCACAAGAGATGTATAATGATTTTTTAGCCATTAGTATTAAAGGGATATCAGAGAAGATCAACAAAATTGAGAATACTATGGCTTTATTGGAGACCAAGGTACTTGAGTTTCATTTAAATCTAGTGCATATTGGATGTCAATTGAATGTGCAATTTAGCCACACAAGTTATATAGAGGAAGCGGATAAGGTGACGTTCATAAAGCAGAAGTGGATTGAAGAAGATAGTATCAGAGCTCGCACCACTGTTCGTTTATCAACTCTATATTCCTGGAGAGACTAATGAAAGACAGGAATTTGTTCCTTTGAATGAAGAATGAAATTAAGTTTAGTGTTAAAATTTGTGTATTAGAAGTACTTGTTTTCAAGTTGTTTAGTGTTTAAACCTTATTTTTAGTATTTATGACTTCTTATATGTGTTTAATTATGAAATGATTGTTGTGTATTTGTATTTAGGAAAATTTGTTCATCTAAGACTATTTGGAGTGAGAATTAAGTGTTTAAAGGTATTTGTACTTGTTTGTGAATTAATATAAGTTTGTTTGTATGAAAATTTGTGTTATTTTTAGCCTTGAATTGAAATAGTTATTATGGAGAATTTTGAGAGAGAGAGGGGAGTTATAGGAAGTTGAAAATAGTCATTTAAGTGCTATGAGACCATTTAGGGGTGGTTTACTTAGGCAAATAGTGCATTTTACTTCAATTTAAAAATTTTGAAAATTGTGCACGAGTGCATAAGCACCAAATCTCACTCTTAAGCACGTGCCAAATAGAGAGGCAAGCGCCTAAGCGCCATTTACTCACGCTTTAGCACTGGTTTGCGAACAGTTAAAAGTGAAATTTTAGCCTGAAATCACCATTTTATCGCCACCGTCACCTTCAACCTCTCAAGTTCGCAATTTTTGAGGGATGTGGCATATCTAAAGTGAAGATTTCTAGTTGGAATCAAGTGAAATTTGCTAGATCCAATTTCCTTAAGGAAAGAGCCGTACTTCTATGCAAAACTTTTGGATTTTCACTATGTATTTTGAGCACATTTGGAGAAATTTGAAAATTCACNGGAACCTAATTAGGGGTGACCCAGGAGTGCAATTTCCTCTATATCCTCGATATCCTGATTATGAGCCTGCATAAAAGTGGTATAGCGGCAATTCAGAAGATGAGGAGTAGAATTGAGAGATTTTTGTGTTTGTAATATGTGTTAGACTATGTGCTTTGGACTTGAGATTTGTGATGTACTGTTTATTTTTATGTTGTGGACTATGTGGTGTGGTACTGCTACATTTGCATCTTTTTGATAATATGTACTATGTATTGTGTTTTGGACTTTTGTATTTTATTGTTATTGTGATGTTTGTGTTAGTTAGTAGTTTGTTTTAAAATTCTAGGGTAGTAACTGTTGTGAGTTTTGTGATTTAGTTAGTTTAGAACTTAACTTAATTCTATGTCTTTTGAAAAGATGAAAAACTTGCTAACTTAGATCTTAAATATTAAATTTCAGAAACTGCAAACCCTGTATTTTTCTTTTATTATGTTTGTGAGTTTGTTTTTATGTTGAGATTGTGAATTCAAGTCAATGTGTTAGTTTGCTTTTATGTTTATACCCACTGTTTAGAAGTATATTGAATCTCTACATGTTGAATTGAAATGAAAATATTAGAAAATTTGATCAAAATTAATTTTACTCCTGTTTTTAATTTTATACTTGTATCATTAGGGTATAAAAATTCATGCTAGCAGTTATTTTAATTTTCATTCCTGCTTATATATATTTGATGCTAAACTATTTAATCTGTTAAAAATTTAAGTTTGGGGGGGATGAAAAATATTTTCAAAACCTTAAATTTATTTGTTCTCAAATGAACTACAAGTGCATTTGATTTGAAAATAAAAATTGATCATGTATATGAAGTTATACTAGGGAAGTAAAATTTGATTTTAGAAATGAGTAAGAGAATTTAGTTGAAATTTTGACTAATGAAGAAAAACTTTAAGTTAAATTTTTTTAGTGTAGAAAGTGATTAATATAAGTAACTATCTTTAGTAAGAAATATTGTATTTTTGAAAATTTTAGAAATTTATAATTTTATTTTTAATAATTAAATTTCTTTTATTAAATTTAATTTTCAAAGCTATTATTATATTTATAAATAAAAGTTTTGTATCAAGACTTTACTTTAGGAAAGAAAAAGTAGAATTCAAAATTATTAAAGGCCTATCCAGATATAGTAATCCTTGCCAAAAAAAAGAAAAAGAAAAGAAAAAGAAAAAGAAAAGAAAAAGAAAAAGAAAAAAAAAGAAGAAGAAAAAGTGAAGGAGGAGAAGCTTGAGGATTAGTGTATAATCAAAAATTGGTTCTACATTTGATCTTTCTAAAGTATAAGACTTGAGAAAATCTTAAGCTTATAGATATAATATAGTAAGTAAAATTATCCTTAATAAAAAATTTTAAGTGGAGATAAAAAAAGAACTAAATTCTAAATTTTGAAGACTTGCAATATTTCTGAATTAGATAGGAACTAATTTTTCATCTTTCTTAACATTAAAAATTTTTAAACTTTAAGTTGGTCTCATTTACTGAATATTTTTTCAAAATTGGACTAATATTTCTAAATCTAAATTTTAGTAACTCCTAAAGAAACTTATATACGTATCATACATATTTAGTTTTTAAAGATTGAAGTGTCACTTGAGGATACGTAACATTTTAAGTTTGGGGGATTTTGATACGCTTAAAATATATAGTATTTTTAGACACATTTTTATACCTATTTTTGAGATATTGCGCTTTAATGGAAGGAATTTTTGTGTTTTTCTTACAGATACAAGTAAAAATGGAAAAAATGCTCAAAGAAGTGAAAAAGCAAACTGATACACCTAAATTATATTATGTTTTAGACACATTTTTATACCTATTTTTGAGATATTGCGCTTTAATGGAAGATATTTGTGTGTTTTGCAGATAGAGGTAAAAATGTGAAAAAAGCTTAAAGGAGTGAAAAATGATCAAATTTGGAGCAAATAGGTGAAAAATGTGTAAAAGTGTTTTGATAACTAAACAACAGATTCGGCGCTTAAGCGCCGGTTAAACAGAGAAGGCCGCACCTAAGCGCCAAAGGCCTCGCGCTTAAGCGCCAGTGGCAGTTATTGGATGAGTAAATTTGGTTTTTGCGAATTTTAAAGAAGTTTTTTAGGCACCTATTGGCTTAATAGGTGGTTACAACCACCATTGACGAAAATTATTGTGAAAGGATGCATCTCTTAGGGAAATACATTGAATCAATACACATTTTGAAGAGATGCCAAAACACCTTTTGGAGATTTATAAAAGAAGGAATATTGAGCCTTTGAAAGAGGTCCTGAAAGTACTGGGAAAGTTTTGAAAGTTCTAAAATTGGGGAGTTAGTTGGAGAGATTTTCAGGCACCATATATTTATCCTTTTATTTTAGTTTTATATTGAGAGTGTTGTAAAAGATAAGAGATTCAAAGGAACTTCAAGAGTTTGGTGGAGGACTTGAGATAATTTTTTATCTTTTGTTTTAAACTACTTTTGGTTTTAATTGAGACTTGTTGTTGTTTTGACAATGATTTCTACTTTTAAACTAAAGTGTGGTTTTATTTTCTCCATAGATTCTGAGTAGTTTTCTTTATCTTTCTTCTTAAAATGATAAGTAATTAAGTGTTAGATGAAAGTTGTGGAGAGTATTGATCTTTAATGTTGGAAGAAGTTGTGATGATTTAAATCCATGTACTTCATTTACTTTTTGATTTGGCCAATCGAGATGTTAAAATTTATTGTGAGAACATGTAAGAAGCGGGCTGGTATTGTCTCAGTCAACAATTGGAAAGAA
>JXCR01080209.1:58537-97245 GCA_002079205.1 Phalaenopsis hybrid cultivar
GATTCTACCCATTGCATCTCACTTTCTATTAAGTTTAGATCAATGTCCTAAAGATGTTAAGGAAAGGAAAAATATGTGATCAATTCCTTATGTTAGAGCAATAGGCAACTTGATATATGTCATTATATTAAAGCAGACATTGCACAAGTAGTTGGTGTTGTGAGCAAGTTAATGCATGATCCGTGAAGGAAGCATTGAAAAGCTATGAAGAGTATTCTGAGGTATTTGAAGGATACAATTGATATTGGCTTGGTGTTTTTGAGTAAATAATCTATACAGATTTGTGTGTAGGCTATATTGACTCAAACTATGTAGATGATATGGATAGGCAACAATTAAAGACTGGCTATTTATTGACATTGGCAGGAGGTAAATTTAGTTGTAGGTCGTTCTTAAGTCTACTGTTGTATTGTCTACTACGAAGGCTCAGCACATGACTGTCATATAGGCAATAAAAGAAGCAATATGGAGGAAAGGCCAATTGGATGATTTGAGAGTTGATCAGGAGTCTATGACGGTGTTCTGTGACAGTTAGTGCAATATTCTTGATCATATATCAAGTTCACCATGTACGTACAAAGCACTTGAGGTATCACTTTGTTTGGGATTTGATTGATGACGATAAGGTTCTTTTGAAGAAAATAAATACGAAGGATAATCCAACAGACATGCTCACGAAGGTACTATGAGTCCAGAAGTTCATCTACTGTAAAGAGTTTTGTGAATATTCGAGCTTCGAACTGATTACCCTATCAACTATTTTAAAGAACTACACGAGGCTTGAACCTTTTGGAAGGGGGTATGTTAGCAACTATCTTGATGCAGCTGAATTGGAGTTTGGAGCTCATTTGGTCATGTTTCACTTATCTGAAAGTAAGAAATGAGGTGAAGATTGTTATATTTATGGGTTTTTTTTGTAATTAGGGGTAGTTTGGTCTTTTGGCTTTATTTATTTTTATGTCCTAATCCGACTCCATAAAAGGGACATACTGTAATCCCTAACATAATGGAGGATAAGGCAAGGTTTTTTGTTTCTAATACCTTATTAAAAACAGATGAAGCTCTCATAACAAGCGAAATGAAGAAATACAAGAACTAATACAGCTCCGATAAAGAAAAATAAATGAATATCCTATTTTCTCTTCTTACACCGTCGATTGAAAGCATGATTTGAACAAATACTTAGGAACAGATGTATAAGATAAGGTTTCAGAGGGCAAATAAACAAAACTTAACCCTAGCCCAAGTATAATGAAGGTTAAAGAAGCTTAATAAGTTGTAANAAGTTAAATCCTAGAGGATAATAAGGTCAAAAATTAAGATTTTCTTGATTGTTCAGATTTCAAGATGGATTCACCCGATTGTTATCTTTATTCCAACTAAAATTAGGGTGATTTTTCCATCCAGGGTTAAAATAGTTAGAATAAGGATTATTATTTTGATTGTTTATAATGTTTAAAGTTTCATAAGATAGTTGAGTATCAATAATCTATCCTAGTGAATTTTCCTCTAATACTAGGGGTATTTGAGAATAGTTCACTCTTATTTGACAATCGTTTTAGAAATAGCAGCAATTTGAGATGCCAAAATAGACATTGCATCACAATCATGAATATTGGCTACTCTCTTAGGATTTACCCATTCAGAGGCTAGCCATATCTTCAAATAATGAATATGCTTCATCAAAAGGTTTTGACATTAATGATTCACCCGCAGTAACATCTATAATAGATCTTAGTGATCCTACTAATCCATTGTAAAAGGTTTGAATTATTAACCAATATAGCAAAGCATGGTGTGGACATTTTCTATGAAAATATTTAAATCTTTATCATGCTTCATATATCGATTCCCCTTCAAACTGACAAAAAGATGTAATATCATTTCTAAGCTTAGCGATTTTCGAGGGTAGAAAATATTTAGCCAAGAATTTTTGAGATAGTTCTCCTCAAGTTCAAATAGATTCAGGTGCTAATGAATTTAACCAAGCCTTGACTTTATCCCTTAATGAAAAAGGAAAAAGTCTAATCCTAACAACATCATTAGACACTCCGTCATATTTAAATGTACACAAATCTCAAGAAAACTAGCAAGATGTAAGTTAGCATCTTTAGTAGGTGATCCTCCAAACTGATTATTTTGTACCATTTGGATAATAACAAGTTTAAGCTTAAATGAATTAGCAATAACATCAGGATTTTGAATAGTCTAGTGAAGTTCATCTTCTGTCAGATTCACATAATCTTTTAAAGGTCTTTATCGATTCTCATTTATTAGATTTTCTAAGTTATTTGCCATTTCTTTTAAAATTTTAATTTCTCTTTATTGTTTTCAAATTTTTCTAATTGTATATTCTAACTCTAAATCGTAAAGTACTAATTCTTCAGATCTAATATTTCACATAAACAAATAAAGTAAGCCAAGTAAAATTCTTTTTTTTAAAACACTCTTAAATAAATTTCTTTTTGGATTTTTGGTTTTTTTATATTTTTTATATTTTTATATATTTTTATAATACATATATTTTCTCTAAATTTTCTAATTTATCAAAACAATTTAATTTATCTAAATTTAACTGTTACCTTCCCCATAAAAACGCCAAAAACTTGATCCCGATTTTTTTTATATAAGGATTTATGAAGTTGACACCACTATAGCGCTAAAAACTTGATCCTTGTATGAAAATTAAGTTGTGTAAAATATATAATTATAGAAAGTTAATAATGAGATTCTACGCAAGCATACGTATCATTATCAAGTAATAAAGAACTTTCTTTTTAAGCCTCAAATATCGATCCTACAGGGAAGGTGTAAATTGACAATGATAAGTTTTACTAGAAAATTTACAGAAAATCAAACAAAATCACTGTCACTAATTTTGAATGTTAATATGTTATCCAAACTAAAGTACTTAACTCTTAGCAAAACAAAAATGCAAAGTTTAAAAAGTAAATACTGATATACTAACTATGTTTATGTAATGAAGATTTCTTATGTGAAAAATCATCCTTTCCACTACAATGAGGTTCTGGTGAAATGAGATGAGATAAATGTTTATAATATGTATTATGCCAAATAGGACCAATTATAATTCTCTACCCAAATACAATGTATATAAAATTGTTGGCTAATCCTAGGTTTGGTCCCTAAATCCGTGGCTAGGCTAGGAGGATACCGGCTCCCAATCTAGAGCTCCCACTTCCCTTCACCTGAAGGCTAACTCAAGCTTTAGTTTTTAAACACTATGATTGAATTTAGGATTTTAGTCTGCACCATAAAGATTCTCCAATTCTACACCCAACAAAGAAAATTTTCCTTTTTATTTGCACTTAATTCCATGAACGAATTTCTCCTCCATGAAATCAAATGTTATCCTCACTCTGTTCTAGAACTGATAATCCATTTCCAAGATCATATGTTTCACAACATACTTTAACAATTCAATTGGCCATATCAAAATGTAAATTAAGTTTGGAGTTGAAAAATCATCACAATTTAATTTATATTTTAATATTGGCACATCACATCATTTCTTCATTTCACCATATCTAAGAGTAGGGAGAAAGATAGAGAGAACCACTCAGATTTCATGAGAAAGACACAACAAAACACAAATTTCATATATAAAAGAATATTCATACAACACTAATAAATAAAAAAACTTGTCTAAAACTCTTTCTCAAAGCAAATCCCTTGTAGCCTTTCCTTAGAAATGCAGAAAGAAGATATCTCTCACTTTTCTCCTTCTCCAACACTCGTACAGAAAGTTTCACAATAAATCTCACCACATAAACTCTAAAATATAAAAGGAAAATCACTAATGTACTCCAATATGGTGGTGGAATGAAGATGGATTATGAAGAATGACGAAAATGGAGCGTGGTGAAACGTTTTGGAGTGAATAGGAGCCCATTTCCTGATGAATTTTGACCTAAAATAAAGCGCAAAGTTGGTTCTCCAATAGGTGCCTCCAAAAACACTTTAAAAATAGTCCAAATACATCAAAACTTCTAAAACAGGGGGCTGAACTGCCTTTGGCACTGTCGGCGCTAGTCTGGCACCGTCGATGCTGAGTAAAAATTTGAGTTGTTCTATTATTCTCTGCGGTCGGCATTGCCTTTGGCGCGGTCAGCGCTGAGTACTTCAAAAACTTCATTTTGACTCCAAATTCCATCCTTTTTTGCTTCCTTTTTGCTTTAACTCCTAAAAATCAATAACCTGCAAAAAAATATCAAAATACCTTCCATTAAAGTGCAATATCACAAAAAATAAGTATAAAATATGGGTCTAAAAATGCATATATTTTCAGTGTATCATTGATTCAAGTGAAGCCAATTTTTTATTAGGCATTTCCTCAAGCTTCTCCTCACATATTTATCTTTTCTTTAGGATTATTTTCAATCCTTTCTTTTCTTTTATCTTTCATTTCTTTTTCTTTTCTTTTTCATGTGAGGATTACAATTTCTAGATAACCCTTAATAATTTTGAACCTCGCTATCCTCTCCTTGAAGTTAAAAACTTCTTACCTTCCTTTGCTTTATAAAATCATATTAGCATTGAAAATTTTTCATAAAGTTTTATTCTTTTCTTCTTATATGAAACTCTAAGATTTTTAATACTTCAAAATTACAGTTTCCCTTACTTTAAATAAAAAAAGCATAGTCTTATCCTTTCATACTAAATATCTTAACTCTAGAATTTACCATCATTATTAAAGAATTTGCTTAATTTTACTATAAAACTTAAAAACAAAAATATAGTTATCTAAAGTTATCCTCTAATAATAAAGGTCATATTAAATAATTTTTTAAAAAATATAGCTAATTGAGGACAAATAAAATTTAGTTTTCTTTTTTCTAAAGAATTTTTTCCTTCCCCAAACGTAGATTTTTTAATTATAAGTAAAGCATTCAGTACAAAAAAATGTAGGTGCAAAGAAAATAGTAAATGCTTAAAAATAAGACAAACCTGTAGAAGGTTCTGAACATGAAATTTGGCTCTAACACATTGCAGGTACTAATATAAAAAGTACAGGCTTTAAAGCAATAAATGAAACATAATATAACAACAGGATTTGCTATGAAAAGGTAAATTAAAAATATAAGCAGTAAATTAAAGAAACATGCAGTACTAAAACAAAAATCTATGATTGACTTCTATACACTTAAAAAAGTTTAATAATACAACATACAATATACCTAAATGTTCAAATCACAATAACTACAATAAAACAAATCAAACTACAATAAATGAAAACAGATAATACCCCAACAACTCATCATTCATCATCTTCCTCTTCCTTCTCCTCTTCTCCTTCTTCTTCTTAAAAGTCATCTTACACATAAGGCGTAAAGTTGGGGCATGTAGGAAATTCTACAGTATGATCACCCCTAAGATATCTAACCATAGATTCTTGATATGCAATATCATGTTGAACTCTTTTCTGTTGATATTCATCATTATGAGCATTTCTTGACTCCAAACCACCTATTCTATTCTGCAATGCCACTATATCTGATTGCTGGATCATTAATTGTTCCATAATATTTTCAAGTGCATAAGTACTATAAGTAGATGATCCTGCAGCTGATGTAGATTGTCTATCACTACCTACACTTCTAGTTCTAGATCCAACAAATCATTTAAATTCATGAACTTTTGGTTTCCCAATAGGTTTAAGTGGCTATAAAATTTCTTCATCTTTAACAAATTCAACTCCTGATTGTTCACATAAAGTGAAAATCAGGGCACAATAACACTAGTGGTCCCACTCTTAGCAATACCCTGAGCATTATGCAGAATAAGAGCACCAATATCGATAGCCTTCATTTTTATATTTGAAAATTTAATACTTCTCTCTCCTTGGTTACTTCACTAGGGTGATTAGATGGAAGAAATTTCGCAGAAATAAATTAATGTTATGCTTTAGATTGTACGTTTAACATGGAATTGAAGAAATTTACCTTGTGATTGTTCTTAATTTTCCACACTCCCCTTCCATTCATAAGATAGGAAATCACTTCATCATGTGATGAATCAAAAATCACAAATGCAGAATACTCACAATGAAATTCATTCCACAACCGGCATAATGCATTAATCCTTTCTTGCTTAAATTTAACATTCTTCCCTCGAACATAAAAATGCTCATCAGAAGTCACATGAAAATTGACATAAAATTCACGAACAATAGGAACAATTGCTACTTCGATGAAGTAGCAAAAATTTTCCTAATTCTGAGCTATATTCAACCTTTCAATAGAACCTCTCGGGTTTGAGAATGCATGCTCCTGAATCAATTTCCTTGTACCCATCTGAGTATTATAATTATATTGAGCTTTCAAATTAAGAAATTTGCTCAAATCAAAACCTCCCAAAGTTTTTCCTCTTTCACTCTTGGAGCCATAGAAATTTCTAAATAAATTTACATAAAATCCCAAATAAATGCACAATATCATAAATCAGACTCCAAAAATAGAAATACTTGGTAATGAACATTTTACCATGGGTTCTTGATGTGCCTAAAATGTATTATTTTTATGTTATATTTTATAATGATATTACACTTTATAGGTATGTTTTCTTATATTTTTTGTTGTAGGTACATCAGATAGAAGAATTTGGAGTGAATGGAGCAAAAGGAACAAAAATGGACAAAAACAGAGCAAACCAGAGCAAATCTGGTCAAATCAGGGCACACTAGAGCCATGAGGGACAAAACTAAGGACTTAAGTGCCTGTACCTGATTCTTAAGAACCCAAAATGGCGCTTAGGCACCACCAGATAAAGAGGAGGGCACTTAAGTACAATAGATTTGGACGATTTTTGAAGTGGTGTTTTGTGTGTTTCTTAAGGAATTCATTGAAAATGATAAAAGGGACTTTCTAGAAGAATTTGGTGTGGTTATAAGGAGTTTTGAAGAGGCACTTGAGGCACTTTTTGGAATATTTATTGAATATGGAAATTTTTTAAGAGACACTTAAGCAACTCTTAGGAAGTTATAAATAAGGCTTGAAAATGTTTTCAAAAGGACTATTGGAATCTTGAAGTAAATGAAAGAGGAGAATAAGGCTTGGAGAAGAAGAAAGCTTGGGCTAGAGCCTCAAGTGGGGAAACAATGTGAGAGAAAAAGAGAGAGTGAGAGATTTCTTCTTTTCTTTTCACTTTATTCTTGGAGAGAATTGTAAGGAGATTGCTTTTGCTTTATAAGGAGAGTTTGATTTCCATCAAAGATAAGTATTTTCATTATATTTTGATTTGAATCTAGTACTTTGTTTGCATGGTTTTAAAGTCTTGTTCAATGAAAAGTTCTTGTTGTTTCTTCATGTGTAGTGGGTAGTTTTTCTTACTCTTCCCTATTAAAATGATTTAGTATGTATGTGTAGGATATAGAATTGAGTAGAGTGAGAACATATTGTGATGTTCTTACTTTTTTCTTCATTTACATGTAAACTTGATCAACTTTTATGTTAAAATATGTTGTTATAACATGTAAGATCCGTGATGGTGTTGTCTCAATCAAATGTGGTAGAATCACATGAGATTTTATGGATGAGAATGTAGTTCATATAGTTGATTGCAAATAAATAGAGAAATAATCTTTGATGGGTGTAAAATTAGAGGACTTTAGAGTGGCAGGCAAAAGCCCCTTAATTTGGTTTATTGTTTTAGGTTTTGATGTGAGATGTTAGCCTCCAGGTGGAGGGATAAGAGGGTACTCTAGAGTGAAAGCTAGTATCTTTCCTGCATAGTCCGTCTTCAGAACTATTCAAACTTTAGATTAACCAAGGTTATTTATAGCATCTCTAGTAAGGGTAAAGAGTATAATTGCTCCTATTTGTCATAATCTCTCTCACTACTAATTTTACTTTTTACACATGTCGCTAATTTCATTACATGAGAAAATGTAATTTTAATATATTAAACCCCACTTTCTGATTTTCACTAAGTATTTTAGTTTAGGAGTAGGAGTATTGTAGTGATAATTGTAGGATATAATCAAAACCAAACCTCTATCGACCTTCTAGGCTAGGTCGTGTTTTTCTAGACTAGAACTTCTCTTGAAAGCCGTCGTGATTAACCTTGATCTTTGTAGGATCAATATTGGGGCTTAATCAAAAAACCATATATTACTTGATAATGATACATATACTTGCGTAGAATCCCTGCTATTTAAAGATAAAATTGAAATCTTACTTTGCTTGGGATAAAGTTTTTACCTCCATTTCCGGGGATTACAATATTCAAGTAGTGGTGTTAACTTCTTAAATAATTATATATAAAAAACATCGGGATCAAGTTTTTGGCATTGTTTTTGGGGATTAAAATCTGCATATAGTTCTGTCAACTTCATAAATACTTACATATAAAAAATATTGAGATCAGTTTTCTTTAAATTCTTAAAAAAAACATCAAATTTTAGGATCCCCACAATGTAGGAAAAATCCATGATGAAAATAAAAAATTTCTAAGTTAAAGTGAAGCTCTTACAAAGAGAATATGAAATCGAAGACTTTGAATCCTTCAAATCTTCTCAAATTCAAGAAATGACATGCCCTAAGTTGAGTTTTGGCTTTAGTCTAGAGGTAGGAGATGACCTAAGCAGTAAAAATGGGGTTTTACCTTGGATTTTGGCGATTTTAACAAAATCTGGGTGTTTTAAAGAAATTGGGGCAAAATCTGGCTCTTTTGGATCCAACACAAAAAATTTCAGATTTCACTTTTCTTTCGAAATCTGTTGAATACCCAACCATGCCAACCTCTAATTTAATTTAATTAACATTACTATTCATAATTAAATAATCTCATAACAATAAATTTTCACAAACAATACAAAACTCACATTTATATATGAAATCCACCCCTTACAAACCAAAACTTTTCAAACTACAATATTAATTTCAACATTGAAACACTTAACATTAGGTATACATAAAGTTAAATAATGGAAATAAATGAAATCCAACACAAACATATAACACACAAATGTTCTCATAATTACAAATTCCATACTTTTGAAGGTTTAAACATCTTCATCACTTTCATCTCTTAAATATTTCCCATGGATTGACAGTGAATGTATAAGTTATAGAAAGGTTGATGAGAAAATTTGTCTGTCAAATCTTCTTCAACCCAAGCATTTTTCTTAAACATATGCACCATACCATCTTCTATGTGTCTGGTACGTTCGAATTGTTCTTTCATCCTCCAATCCAAATGATCAAATATATTAGAGATGTTTCCAATTGAATTCATAATATTTTGTAACTCTTTCTCCAACTTCTTAATCCTTTTTATAATATCATATGAACTACAAGGAAAGCAGGCATGAATAGGAGATGAATTTTGAGATGATTGATCCATAAGAATGTTCATATTTGTTTCCTCCCCATTTCTTATGCAGTTGCAATAAATCTCTGTGTCTATGAGATTCCATGGGAGAAGCACTTCTTACCAGCTTTCATAAGGTACTTATGACTGGTTACATAATAGGAATATGGTAGATGGATGTCCCATCCCATAAGTTGATCCATTTAGAGTCAAACCTAGAACAAATACAATTAAAGCACCTACATCAACAAGTCTTCCAATTTGAATACAATAATTAAAGATGACACTTTCCTTGGTCGCTTTACTGATTGTCATGGTAGGAAGAAGTTTTGTGGAAGTGAAGAAATGCCATGTCTTCGATGCATAATTTAATAATGATGAAGAAAAACTTACATGTCCATAATCTCTTGTCTCCCAATTTGCATCTTCATCAGTAAGGAATTCATAGACGTCTTTCATATTATCTCTTGTAGGGACGAAATTGGCATAATGAAAAATCGGGATGCTTTAAATCATAAAAAATCATTTATTCTTGAAGGAGGAAACGGTAACCACCTGCCTCAAACATAGACGGCTCCCTTGTTAATTCCATGAAGATTAGCATAAAACTCTCTTACCAAAGGAACAAATACTGCAGTAGTGGTATAACATAACACTTCCCAGCATCCTTGCACAATAATCTCCACCACTCAAGTACTTTGTGTGTTGAATCCTCGATTCACAAATCTTCATTCTGTGATTAATCTCTTCTTCACAAGAACTGAATCAGATAATTTCTGCGCATCAAAGCTGTTGAGCTTTCTTCTATTAAAAATTTCACATCTCAAAGTTTCTTTAGAGTTGGAAGCTATAGGATTCAAAAATGGTGACTTCCCTTTCATTTTATAAACTTAAATAACTCCAAAATATAGCTTTCGGGAGTTACTAGGAAGAAAATCCATCAAAATTTGCCCAAAATCGCTTTTCAAATCTTTAACACTTGTCTCGGTAACCACGATACTTCTTATGCCGAATTCTAGTGCCTCTGGCACCAGCTCTCTGTAAAACGACACCTCTGGCACGAATTCCGGTCCCTCAAGCGCTAGTTTAGATTTCTACACAATTTTTCTTGTGATCCAAATAACTCTCAAATCTACCATATAATTCAATAAATGAAAATCCACCCAAGTACACGAAATTCATAAAGAGAGCACACACACACACACACACACACACACATATATATATATATATAATATTACATATAAAACAGATTCACATTATTAACAAAGATAACTATTGGTTACCTCCCATAAAGCTCTTAGTTTAATGTCGTCAGTTTGACATTTCCAGTCTTCACTCTAGGTGTACCAACATTACAATGTCCTTAAAATTTGATCTTTGACCATCAAAATATAGTTTTAGTATGTGCCCATTTACTTTAAATATATTCTTTGTTTTTGGATCTTCAATATTAATAACTCCATAGGGATAAACTTTTACAACAGTGAATGACCCTGTCCTCCTATACTTAGGTTTTCCAGAGAATAATTTAAATCATGTATTATATAGTAAAACTTTTTCGTCCTTGCTCAAATTCTGTCTTTATTATCTTCCTATCATACCATTATTTCATTTTCTCCATATATGTGCTAGCATTATCATAAGATTCATTTCTAATTTCTTCAAGCTCATTCAGTTGCAACAATCTTTCTCGCCAACATCCTTTAAATTAAAATTAATCTATGTGGGAACATTCTTATGGGTATTTTATTAGTTATTCTATAAGCCCATGATACAGTATCTAATATAGCAAGCCAATTCATTTTATTAGGATTAATAGTTTTTACCAAATTTCTTTTAAAGTATGGCGATGATAAGCAGTTGTAATCCTATGTATAATATCATACTTTCAACTAATTTTTCATTTCTTTTATTTCTAAAATGAGATCCTTCATCAGAAATGATTACTCTCGGCATTCCATATCTTGTAAAACTATTTTTGATTAGAACTTTTGAAACACTCTGAGCATCACATCAATGTAAAGCTAATATATATATATATATATATATATATATATATATATATATATATATATATATATANCAGAAACTCTTTTGGAAACTTACTGTGTTACTTTTCTTCTCCTATTTATGCTCTGAGCCTTATTGAAGCTGAAGGATGGGCTGTTCTATTTGCTGTCCAGATTGCTTTGATTTACAATTTCCTCTATGTGGTCATTAAAACAGACTCCATGCGTATTTATAAAATGCTCACTAAGAGCACTACCCCCCCTTTGGAATTTACTTTATCTTTTCAACAGATTATGGCACCTTCTTGCTACTCATTCTCTGCAGGTCCATTTCTCCTTCATCCATCGGGAAGGTAATGCACCTGCTGATTTATTGGCTAAAATGGGCCATGCAAAGATCTCTGTGGGCTATCTCCCCCAATATATTTTAAGGAAATTTCTGCTTAGAGATAAATTGGATTCCCCATACATTTGTGCCTGAGTTCTGTTTCTTGATATTTTCTTCTACAAATCCCATTAACACTCACTGGTAGCTTTTATTGAGGCTCTCATCTTTCTCTTTATTTGTTTTGATGCTGTAGTTATCTTTTCTTGTCCAAAACCTCTATATGGATGTACTGCTTGAGGTTTCTGTTTGGTTTCCTTTTGCCCCCAGAGGGTTGGATGGTGTCTTAGACTTACAGTCCCATTTGCAGTTCCATTTGCCGTTATCTTTTTCTTTTTTCAAACCCTCTATATGGATGTCTGCTTGTAGTTTCTGGTTGGTTCCTTTTGGTCCCAGCTATTTGGATGGTGCTTTGAACTTACAGTTCCTTTTGTAGTTTTTTTTCCTTTCCTTACTTTTACTGTCATATAGGATATGCATTATCTGTTTTGGTATACTTTGGGTTGGGATACTTATATTTTGGAGTTGTATTTTGGAGATATTTTTGGCGTCGAGTTGTAATGTGGAGAGAGGAGCCCCTAGGGTTTCTTGTTTTCTTTTGGTTTTTAGAGGGGATCCTCTCCCCCTCCTCCCTTTTGTACACCCCCTTTTTATTTAACACGTAAGGAGCCATGAGCTTCTCCTTTATTAAAATTAAAAAAAAATCCCAAATGAAGGTATAAAAGGTCTCATAAAAGCTAATCCCAAAACATTAAAAATTTCAACTTCCAAACGTAGGAATTTCATTTTTTGTTGAATTATTGCCTACTCGCTGACATAGATCACATGTTTATATATATATATATATTAACATCTCTAAGTAGAGTAGGCTAATAAAATCCAGATTATAAAATTTTATGAACCGTTTTCTCAATTCCAAAATGACCCCCAAATTTGGAATCATGATATTTTTGAATGAAATCTTCAATTTCTTCATAAGGCATAACTAAATCTTTACATTGTTTGTATAAATATGGGTCATCCCAATAAAAAAATTTTGCATACAAATAAATTTCCTCTTTTGTGGCTTTGTCAATCAATATGGTAAAACACCACTAACAATATAGTTCACAATATCAGCGTACCATGGTATTCCTCATTTTTTAACAATATAAAGTTGTTCATCCGAAAAAAAAAATCATTAATTTCTCTTTCAAGATCAAATTTTTCTTCTTATTCTAGCCTAGATATATGACCAGCTATTTGATTATCAGATCCATTTTTATTTACTACCATAAAATCAAATTCTTGCATCAGAAGTACCCATCTAATTAATCTTGGTTTTGAATCCTTCTTTTGCATCAAATATTTTATAATATTTTATAGCAGAATGGTCTGTTTGCACAACACATTTAACTCCTATCAGATATGACCTAAACTTGTTAAAAGCATAAAAAATTGCTAATAACTCTCTTTCAGCAGGGGTATAAATAATTTGAGCATCATTTACAGTTTTACTAGCATACAGTATAACTTAAAAAGTTTTGGCGTATCTCTGCCTTAAAACTGCTCCAATTGAATAATCACTTGCATCACACATTAGCTTAAATGGTGTCTCCTAATCAGGTGAAACAATTATAGGGGCAATGATTATTTTTTCCTTTAATATTTTAAAGGCATTAAGACACTCTTGATTAAAATCAAACTTTGTATCTTTTTTAGAAATTGGCATAAAGGCTTTGTAATTTTTTAAAAATCTTTTAGATACCGTTTGTAAAAACCAGCATGTCCAAAAAAACTTCTAATCCCTCTTACTGTAGTAGGTGGAGGTAAGTTAGTTATAACCTAAGTTTTTGCTGGATCTATTTTCATGCTTTTGAAGTTTTATGCCCAAGTACAATTCTTCGTGCAACCATGAATTTTTCCTAATTTAAAACTAAATTTCTCTTTTCACATCATTCAATAACTTGCTTTAAATGATTTAGACATGTTTTAAATGAAGTTCCAAATATAAAAAAATCATTCTTATCTATCCCTTTCTCGATTAAATCACTAAAAATTGACATCATACATCTTTGAAATGTTGTCGATACATTATATAAACTAAAAGGAATTTGTCAAAAAGTAAAAATACCATAAGGACTAGTAAATATCCTCTTATATTGATCCTTAGAAGCAATAAGAATTTAATGATAGCTGATATATCCATCTAAAAGGCAAAAATATTTGTGCCCAGCTAGACTATCCAACATTTGGTCCAAAAAGGGTAAAGAAAAGTGATCCTTCCTAGTAACCGAATTTAACTTTCTATAATTGATTCCAAAAATATAGTTGTGTAAAATTTATAAAGTTGACTCCACTTTACAATGATGCCAAAAAATTGATGTGGTATTTTATGAATAATAATGTTAATCACTTAATGTTGGGATTCTACGCAAGTATACGTATCGTTATAAAGTAATATACGACTTTCTATTTAAGTCCCAAATATCAATCCCACAAGAAATTTTTAAATTTGAAATGATAATTTAACTAGGAAATTCAAAAAAATCAAACGAAATTACTATCACTAATTTCAAATGTTTGAGATACTATCAAAACTAAATTATTAACTACTAGCAAAATTAAAAATGCAAAGTTTAAAACAATAACTACTAAACTATGTATATGTGATGAAGTTTTCTAATATGAAAAAAACATCTTTCCCACTACAATGAGTTTTTAGTGAAATGATATAAAATAATTGGTTTAGATATGTATTGTGCCAAATAGAAGCAATTTTAATTCTCTACCTTGATTTAGTGTTATAGAAAATCATTGGCTAATCTCAGGTTTAGTTTCTAAATCCATGGCTAGGATAGGAGGATACTGTCTCCCAATTCCCTTTCCCCGAAGGCTAACTCTTTCTTTAGTTCTTAAACACTAAGATCGAATTGAGGATTATAGTCTGTTACCCTAAAAATCTCCAATTCTATACCCAACAATGTATATTTCCCTATTTATTTGCACTTAATTCCATGAACGAAATACTCCTTCATGAACAAATGTGATTCCCACTTTGTTGTAGAACTCATAGTCCATCTCCCAGATCATATGTTTCACAACATCTTTTAACAATTCAATTGGCCAAATCAAAAAGTAAATTAAGAACGGAGTTGAAAAACCATCACAATTTATTTTATACTTTAACATTGGCACATCCAAACTATCTCTTCATTTCACCATATCTTAGAGTAGGGAGAAAGATAAAGGAAACTACTTAGAATTCATGAGAAAGATACAACAAAACAAAAATTTCATATATAAAAGAAAGTTCACTTATCTGAAACTCTTTTTAAAGCAAATCCTTTGTAGCCTCTCTTAGGAAATGTAGAAAGAAGAAATCTCTCACTTCTCTCCCTCTCCAACACTCTTAGAGAAGAATTCACACTTAAACTCACCACAAAAACTCAAAACTATAAAAAAAATAAATGAATAATCGTGTGGAATGGCGTGAAAAGTGGTTGAAGTGTGTGAAGAAGCACGAAGGACGGTCGAAGAGGCGAAGAGAGAGTGGAGGAGGCCAAAAGTGTGCAAAGAGAGGGCATATGAGACTCCTTTTCCGATCAATTTGGGCTCTAAATAGAGCCTAAGGTTCGTTTTCTCATAGGTGCATCCAAAAACTCTTCAAAAAGCGTCCAAATTCTTCAAATCTCTTAGAAACAGGGTTTGCACCAACACTGGCTCCATCGATGCCAGTAGCCAGTTAATTAAATCTGCGCTCTCTATCAAATGGCATCATCGACACCCAGTCTAGCACTATTGACGACGAACAATTCTATAAAAATTCCATTTAGACTCCAAATTGCATACTTTTTGCTTCCTTTTTGCTCCAAGTTCTAAAATATAACAACCTGCAGTAAAACATGAAAAATACCTTCCTTTAAAGTGCAATATCACCAAAAATAAGTATAAAATATAGGTATAAAATGCATATATTTTGGTGTATCAATAATCAATGCAGATTCACCAACTAGGGACTTGTCTTGTTGGTTTTAATTCGTTATTCTCATTTGTAACAACATTCACGCCCCCTTTATTTGGAATGCAGTGAATTGGACTCACCCATGCACCGTCTGAAATAAGATAAATTATTACAACATCTAACTATTTTAAAGTTTCTTTCTTAACAACTTATTTCATCATATAGTTTAATCTCCTTTGAGGATCAACTTTTGGCTCGTGATGTTTTTCCAATAGAATTTTGTGCATACAAATCAAATGGCTGATTCCTTTGATATCAGTTAATGTTCATCCAAAGGCTTTCTTATATCTTCTTAAAGTTTTCAACAACTTTTGTTCTTGTGCTTCAGTTAATTCTGAGGATACGATAATAGGTAGTGTAGATGAATCTCCTAAAAAATATATATTTTAAATGAGTAGGAAGTGTTTTCATTTTTAGTTCAGAAGGTTCCACAATTGGAGAATAATCCTGCAAACCTATTACAAAATTCCAACAACCAATAAAATTCTAACTATAAACCATATTATCCTCGAGATTTTAATAGCAATTCACAAAGTAAGGATTTCTTTGATTGTGAAACCTCATGAATTAAAAATTATAAAGTCTTCTAAATTATAAAGTAATTTACTGTTATCTCTTTAGCAATGACACCCAAAAAATGATGCGGTTTTTATGTATGCGTTGTAAATATCTTTCAATACTATGACACACACATGGTAGCATAATTAGTTAATATGCAGTTCAATCACAATAAAAGCCACTTCAGTATAAATGATTTTATATTTTAAAATCTTTATGCTACCAAACCTAATAATTATGCATGTATATGTATTGCTCAAGTAATAAAGGGCTCTAATAGACTTCTGAGTATTGATCCGATAGAGAGATGAAAAATTTTACAGTTATAATGTAAAACACAACATTCAAACTATAAAAACATAAGTAAGAAAAAAAATCTAAAGTGAATTTAATGTATGTTATATGAAATGTAGCTAAAATAACTAAATTAACTAAATTATTTTCTAAACCTCAAAGTTAAATTTACTAAGACTAAACAAAGTTTTGTAATAAAGAGTTCAAATTTAAGAGAACATCCTTACCCTTTACAAATGATTTTATGGATTGTGAAGTATTTAAAATCATTTAAAATTATATATATAATTGTATTGTGCTAAATAGGAGCAATCCTAATTTTTACCATTTGTCGAGTGCATAAAGAACATTGACTAATCCAGAGTTTGGTCCCTAAATCCATGGTTTGGTTGAGAGGATAAATGCTCCCACTCAAGAGCTCCCACTTTTCCCTCCCATGAGGGCTAACAATTTCACTTTAGTTTCCAAGCAATTGAAACAAATTAGGGATTTTAGTCTATCACCCTATAATAATTTCAATAGTGTATTGTATAGTAAAACTTTTTATCCAAGCTCAAAATCTTTCAAAGAATATTTGACCATGTCATTTTTTCATCTTCTCTTTATATATTTTTGCATTTCAATAAGATTCTTGTTTAATTTCCTCGAGTTCATTTAACTGCAATAATCTTTTCTCATTATCTTCTTTCATATTATAATTGAATTCCTTGACGACCCAATAAGCTTTATGTTCTAATTCTACTGTAAGTGATAAGCTTTTCCAAATATGAGAATTTATGCAGACATTCCTATAGGAGTTTTGTACACAGTCCTATAAGCCTATAATGCTTCATCTAATCTCATAGACCAATCCTTCCTACTTAGATTGATAATTTTTCTAAAATTCTTTTGATTTCTCCATTAGATACTTCTGTTAAACCACTCATTTGAGGATGATAAGTTATGGTTATCTTGTGCTTAATTCCATACTTACTAACTAATAACTTAATTTTTCTATTCCTAAAGAGGCTTCCCCTATCACTAATGATCACTCTAGGCATGCCAATTATACTAAAGATATTCATCTTTAAGAATTTAGCTACACTTTGAGCATCACAATTTGGATGAGCTTCTGCCTCAATCCATTTTGATACATAGTCCACAACTATTAAAAATAAATAAATTTCCTAATGATGGCATAAATGGGCCCATAAATTCTAAACCTCAAACATCAAAAAGCTAAATCTTCAAAGTAAAATTTAGGTGCATTTCATCTTTCTTCCCTGACATCTATCACAAGTTCTAATATATAAATTCACATCTCTAAATAGAATAAGCCAATAAAATCCATATTGCAAAATTTTATAGGTAGTTTTATCAACTCCATAATGTCCCTCAAATTCAGAATCAAGACATTTCTTAATAATTTCTAGGGTTTCTCTTATAGGTACACATCTCCTCATCACCTGATCCTTACATTTTCTACAAAGATATAGGTCATTCCAAAAGAAATTATTGTCATGTATGAATTTCTTCCGTTGATGATATGTCATGTAATAGGGCATAATATCGTTAAATAAAATTTACTTTTTCGGCATATTACGAAATGTGCCACTCAGAAATAACAAACACTTGCCCATTAGGAAAATTTTCTTTGATTTCACCTTCATAAGAATATGAATCTCCCTAATCTAGTTTTGATAAATGACCAACAATTTGATTATCAAAACACTTCATATCCACTAATTTGATATCAAATTCTTGGATTAAAACGACTAATCTAATCAATCTCACTTTAGTATCCTTTTTTAGCATAATTTTATTTAATATCAGAATGGTTAATGTGAACAATGCATTTTGTTCCAATCAAATATGGTCTAAATTTACCAAAAACATATACTACGGTCAATAACTCCTTGGTAGTAGTGTAATTAGTTTGAGCTTCATTAAGGGTATTACTTACATAGTATATATACTTAAACATTTTATCATGTCTTTATTCTAAAATTGGCCCAAAGCAAAGTCACTAGAATCAAACATTGACTCAAATGGTTTCCCCCGATAAAATGAAACAATAATAGTACCAGTGAATAATTTATCTTTAAGAATTTTGAAGGCATTTAAGAATTCATGGTTAAAATTAAATAGGACATCCTTTTCTATGAGACGACATATAGGTTTGGTAATTTTAGAAAAAACCATTTTATATCTCTTATGGAATCTAGCATGTTGAGCTCGATTCTTTGATTATAAATGTCCAATGCGATGTATGCGATTATATGATTAATTTCCTTAATAATGATTCCTACTTTGCATTAAAGCCAAAAAATTGATCCTAAGAAAAAGCTAGGTAAAATTTTCTCTATGATGCAAATAAGAATAAAATTATGATATTTAAATGTAGGATACTACACAAGTATACGTATCGTTATCAAGTAATATATTACTTTTTTATTAAGCCTTGAATATCGAACCCATAGGGATAACCAACAATATGCAACTTACAAAAAAGGAGAAATTAGAATGCAAAATTTTACTTAGCCAAGTATTCTTACTTAAACTACTTGCAATATGAAGGCAATATAAATAAAATATCTTTTTTCTTATCATGAATTAGTAACAAGTATAAGAATTCTATTGTGGAAATATTCTAATTGTGTTGTGCTAAATAGAAATAATAATATTCTTTACCCTTACTAGAGATTTTATAAAAAAATTGGTTATTCTATTGTTTGAATAGTCTTGAAGATGGGTTAGGTAGGGAAGATACTAGCTCTCACTCTAGATTTCCCTCTTCTCCCTCCACTTGGGGGGCTAACATCTCGTATCAAAACCTAAAACTATAAATCAAATTGAGGGCTTTAGAATGTCACTCTAAAGTCCCTAATTCTACACTCTTCAAATTTTATTTCCTTATTTATTTGCACTCAACCCCATGAAATACGTTATCATCCATGAAATCAAATGTGATTCTTACCATTTGTTGACTGAGACAATATTATCTCAGATCTTACATGTTCTCACAATAAGTATTAACATCTTAATTGGCCAAATTAAGAAGTAAATGAAGTATAAAGTTTAAAATCATCACAACATCTTCCAACATTAAAATCTAATACTTCACACAACTTCTTTTCAGTACTTAATCACTTCTCATTTTAAGGAGAAAGATAAAGAAAACTACTCAGAATTCATGAAGAAAACACAACCACACATGAGTTTAAAAGTAGAAATCATGCACACAAATAAGAAGTCTAAATTAAATCCAAATTTTGTCACAAAGATAAACACTTATCTCAAATCCTCTCCACAAAATGTCTTGAAGTTTCTTTGAATTCTCTTCCTTCATTCACAATAAAAACTAAAACTCAAAATAAAATAAAAAGGTGGCCGACAGCTGTGAAAGTTACTTTGGATGGATGGATGATGATTGATTGGCCTCTTCCTTTGATGATCCAAGTCTTCTTTTATAAAAATCCAAGGGGTGCCTCGGTATCTCTTTAAAATGTGTCTTCATTCAATGAATCTTTTAGAAGTTGCCTCCTTTCAAAAGCCATTTGATTGATCTTTCATGTCCATGAACTATTTCCTACATTTTTACCAAGGGTGGTTGCTTCAAACAACTCTTGAAAAATTCATCCAAATTCAATGAATCATAAAATAACTACTTCTGACATTTAAGCACGGGGTACCTGACACTTAAGCACGACTCTCTCTGTATAACTGACATGTAACCACCAGTCTTGGGTGCTTAGGCGCCTTAGTTTATATTTGCTCCAAATTTGATCCTTTTTCACTCTTTTTACCATTTTTCATATCTTTTATTGTGCTTGAAAGTAAAACACACAAATACCTTTCATTAAAGCTCAATATCTCAAAAATAGGTATAAAAATGTATACAAAAAGAATATATATTTTTGGTGTATCACATGTCCCAGAAAACTTCTTACTCCCCTCCAAGTAGTAAAAGGAGGTATTTTTTTAAATCACTTAAATATTCCATGCCTTTTGTAGATAGTTTAATTCCTAATATGATTCCTTTTAAAACCATAAATTGACACTTCTCCCAATTGCGAACCAAGTTGGTTTCATCGCAGCGTTTCAACACTTTTGTTAGGAACACAAAGAATTAAGCTAACCAAAGCACTATTTGATATAGGATAGATAATATTTGCATAGAGAAATTTTAATATTTCATTTTTGAAAAATTATTTCATAATTGAATTTAATCTCTTTTGAGTTTTTGCCTAAGGTTTATGATCATCTTCCATCTGGATCTTATGCATACAAATCAAGAGACTGATCCCCTTCATGACTCCTATGGTCCACCCAAAAGCTTTCTTAAACTTCCTCAAAAAATTCATTAATTTCTCCTCTTATAAATGCGTTAAATCTAAGAATATGATAACTTATAATGTAGATGAATTCCCTAAAAGCATACTTTAAGTGTGTGGGAAGCACCTTCATCTCAAGTTCAGGGGGTTCCTCAGATTAAGAGGTTTACTAGTTTTTATCATATCTAGAATCTCAAACCTCTCATGAACAAATTTTGAATCTTCAGTAATCAGTAGGTTGGATTTATCCTGAAATTTTGTGTCTTCCTCATAATCGAACTCCAGCTCTATTAATTTAACTTCATAACTTTCTCAAAAATGGTTACTATACAAATAATCAATTAATTCCTGAAAGCATGCATCTTTATTTTATTTGGAAGGATGTTACATAGATTTTAAGATATTAAATGTAACTTCCTAATCATTTACTCTTAAAATTAATTCAACTTTTTGCATATCTATCATAGCTCATCCAATGGCTAGGAAATTTCTACCTAAAATGATTGGAATTTCTTTATTTTCCATCATATCTAAGATAATAAATCAATAGGAAAGATAAAATTTTCCACCTTGATTGAAACATTATATATCCCTTTTTGGATAATAGATCGATCGATTAGCTAGATTAAGGGTTATAGCAGTAGAATACAGTTCTTCTAATCCTAGCTTTACGAAGATATTGTCGGCGTTATTTCGGGTTGGTTTGTGGGGAGTTGCCCGTAAGAAGCTGTTGGCCGCCGGAATTGAAATCCTGCCACCCGCTTCAAAAGGATATCGAAGTATGAAATGAAACTGACCCCATATTTTTTATAGTTTTAAAATGAAAGAGCACTGTACCTCAAATCCTGTATCTATCCCGAAGGANGTTTTAAGTTTGGGGGATTTTGATACATTTAAAATATATAGTATTTTTGTTTACATTTTTATACCTATTTTTTGAGATAATGAACTTTAATGAAAGGTATTTATGTGTTTTTCTTTCAAGTACAATCAAGTAGATGAAAAATGGTAAAATGAGTGAAAAAGTATCAAATTTCGAGCAAAAATGAAGAAGGTACAAAAATTAACTAAGGAGCCTAAGTGCCCAGTATTGGCGCTTACATGCCAATTATTCAGAGAGAGCTGAGTTTAAGTGCTAAAAGTAGTTATTTTATGATTCATTGAATTTTGATAACTTTTCAAGAGGCGTTTGAAGAAACCCTTGGTAAAAATATGGGAAATAGTTCATGGACACAAAAATTTATTCAATTGGATTTTGAAAGGAGGAAACTTCTAGAAGATTCATTGAATCAACACACATTTTAAAGAGCCACCAAGGCTCCTCTTGGAGTTTTATTAAATAAGACTTGGATCATCAAGAGAAGGGGGTCAATCCACATCCAACAACCATCATTCATCCTACTAACTGCCGCCGCCAGCCACCTTTTTATTTTATTTTGATTTTTAGTTTTTATTGTGCGTGAGGAAGAGAATTCAAAGGAACTTCAAGACATTTGATGGATAGGATTTGAGATAACTGTTTATCTTTGTGACTATATTTGGTTTTAATTTAGATTTATTGTTTGTGTTCATGATTTTTACTTTTAAACCGAAGTGTGGTTGTGTTTATCTATGAATTCTGAGTAGTTTTCTTTATCTTTTTCCTTAAATTGATAAGTAATTAAGTATTGAAATGAAGTTGTGTGAAATATTAGACTTCAATGTTGGAGGAATTTGTGATGATTTGAAACCTTGTACTTCATTTACTTCTTAATTTGGCCAAAAAAAGAATGTTAATATGTGTCATGAGATCATGTAAGATTCGGATTGTATTTTCTCAATCAACAAATGGAAAGAATCACATTTCATCTCATAGATGAGAATGTATTTTATGGTGTTGAGTGTAAATAAATAAGAGAATAAACTTTTAATGGTGTAGAATTAGAGGACTTTTGAGTGACAGGCTAAAGCCCCCAATTTGATATATAGCTTTAGGCTTTGATACGAGATGTTAGCCTACATGTGGAGGGAGAAGAGGGAACTCTAGAGTGAGAGTTAATATCTTCTCTACCTAACCGGTCTTCAAAATTATTTAAACTATAGATTAGTCAACGTTCTTTATATCATCTCTAGTAAGGGTAAAGAGTATTTTTACTCCTACTTGGCACAACACAATTAGAATTCTTTCACAACATAATTGCTATACTTATTATCGATTCATGATAAGGAAAAAATATTCTATTTATATTACCTTCATCTTACAAGTACTTCGATAAGTTAATTAATTGCTTATATTATTTTCAATTATTAAAAAAAATACAAAAAAAAAAGAATCGACTTTCATTCCTAACATAGCATCTCTAGTTTAAGTAAAAATATTTTGCTATGTAGAATTTTGTTATCTAATTTCTTTTATTTTATAGAGTGCATATTGTCAAGTTTTCCCTGTGGGTTCAATGTTCGGGGCTTAATCAAAAGTCTTATATTACTTGATAATGATATGTATATTTACGTAGTATCCCATATTTAAATAATATAACTTTATTCTTATTTGCTTCATTATGAAGAATTTACCTAGCTTTTGCTTGGGATTAAGTTTTTGACACTATTGCAAAGTAAGACTTATTATTAAGAAAATTAAGCATTAAATCACATACATCGCAATAAACATCTATATAGAAATTTGGGATCAGTTGCTCCCTCATTTCAATGTATGCAGGAAATTGTGTCTGACTTGGGTCCTGTCGGCGTTATTTCAGGTTGGTTTGTGGGGAGTTGCCCGTAAGAAGCTGTCGGTTGCCGGAATCGAAATCCCGTCGCCCGCTTCGGAAGGANACATCTTAATTTAGTTGAAGTTGTGGTTTTGTGTGATGCTTGTGATTAAAATTTGGAGTTGTCTTATATTTTGAATGTTGTGGTGGTGAATTTTATCTTGGTTGATTTTTAATTTAGGTTTTGGGTTATGGTTAACATGAAAGTTTATGCAAGCATGAAACATGTAAGGAAAAGACAGAAAAAGACGGTACTATAAACTGTAAAAGCGTACCTGGCGAGTCTTCTCGTTCCACCACCTAAAACTTAAAATGCACGTTAAGGCAGTTTATGAAGAGCAGGAAAGGTAAAATTTTAGTAATTTTCTTAACCCTATGTCATATCTTGGTGAGTCCTTAAAAGTTTAATTAAGGGTGATTTCATTGAGCGAAGCATATTAAGTTTAATAGGCCTCTGAGGTATCCAACAAGTNTTCCAAAAAATCTCAAAAATTTTCAAAATATTATAAATATTCCCAATTTCATTTTTTTCAACTATCACATGACCCAATTTGGCCAATTTGACCATCATTGATTAAAACTCCCAAATTACCTTTAAAGGCCCAAATTTCCCCAAATTCAATTCAAATGTCCATCAATTTGATCCCAATCTCCCCAAATTTTAGTCCCAAACTCAAATTCACTCTCAGTATGACCAAAATAAGCCAAATCCAAGCTCAATTGGTCTTGCTTTGAGCCTCATTTTGATATAGTTCAAAACCTCAATTTTGTGCACATGACCTAATCTCACCAAATTGAATCCATAGCCCCATCAATTGGCCATGATTTTGGTTGAAAACTCTTTATAACGTCAAAATTTTTATTCTAACATGTCTAGGTTACTAAATAAAGTCTAAAAATCATTACTAGCACATAATAAATTCAAAAGTACTACCCTAAATTTCTTAATCAGACTCAAAACAACAATCAAAGCAAAAACACACTGATAACTATGGGTTGCCTCCCACAAAGCGCTTAGTTTTACGACGTCAGCCCAACATAACCAGTGCTAATTTTGGTTGACCTAACATCATTCCATCATTATATTTATGTTGATCCCCTATATAATAAGGTTTTAGTCTATGTCCATTGACTTTAAAAAATTTCTCAGAATTAGGATATTTAATATCCACAACTCCATAAGGATAAACTTTTATCACAAAAAATAGGCCCATCCACCTGGACTTAAGTTTGTCTGGAAATAATCTTGACCTTGCATTATATAGCAAAACTTGTTTCCCTGACTGGAAATTTTTAGTAAGAATCTTTCGATCATGCCACATTTTCATCTTTTCTTTATATATCTTAGTACTCTCATAAGACTCATTCCTTATCTCTTCAAGCTCATTTAATTGTAACAATCTTGTCTCACCAACATCTTTTAAATTATAATTGAACTCTTTAATAGCCCAATATGCTTTATGCTCATATTAAACTTGTGATAATTGAACTCTTTAATAGCCCAATATGCTTTATGCTCAAGTTCAACTGGTAAGTGACAAGCCTTCTCAAATATTAGCCTGTATGGGGGCATTTCTATAGGAGTTCTATATGCAGTCCTATAAGCCCACAAAGCATAGTCAAGTTTAACTAACCAATCCATTTTCATTGGATTCACAGATTTTTCCATAATTCTTTTCATTTCCTGATTTGATAATTTAACCAAACCACATGTCTAAGGATGATAAGCAGTAGTAATCCAATGATTTATATGATATTTCTTTAATAACTTCTTCATAATGACATTTTTGAAATGACTTCCCAGTAACGATAACTCTCGGCATCCCAAATCTATAAAATATGTTTGTTTTTAAAAATTTTGCAACACTTTGATCATCACATTGAGATAAAGCAACATTTTCTATCCATTTGGATACATAGTCCACTGCTAACAGAATATATAAATTTTTGAAAGATGGTATAAATGATCCCATGAAATCTAATCCTCAAACATCAAATATTTTAACTTCTAGCATATAATTGAGAGTCATCTCATTTCTTCTAGAGATATTGTCTACTCTTTGACATCTATCACAAGTTTTGATATAAGCATTAACATCTCTAAAAATGTATTGCCTACTCTTTGACATCTATCACAAGTTTTGATATAAGCATTAACATCTCTAAAAATTTTGTAGGCCATAAAATCCAAATTTAAAATTTTGTATGTTGTTTTATCAACACCAAAATGTCCCCCAAAATCAGAATTATGACATTTTTGGATAATTTCCTATTTTATCAACACCAAAATGTTTCCCAAAATCAGAATTATGATATTTTGGATTATTTCATATTTTATCAACACCAAAATGTCACCCAAAATTAGAATTATGACATTTTTGGATAATTTCATAAGTTTCTTCTAAGGGTACACATCTTCGAATGATCAGATCCTTTCCTTGTTTATATAAATATGGGTCATATAAGTCTTAGCTTCAGAAATAAATTTCCTCATTTGTTGGTATGTCATTCCATAGGGTTTAATTTCACAATGTCGGCATACCACGGAACACACCACTCATTTACAGTAAACAATTTTTCATCCAGAAAATGTTCATTAATTTCTTTTTGAAAACAAAGTGCTTTTTTCTAATTCAAGCTTGGACAAATGATCAGCAATTTGATTTTTAGTTCCCTTCTGATCTACTATTTTAAAATCAAATCCTTGTAAAAGAAGAATCTATCTTATAAGTCTCGGTTTAGTATCCTTCTTTTTCATTAAGTACGTAGCAGAATGATCCGTATGCACTATACAATGAGTTCCAATCAAATATGATCTAAATTTATCAAAGGTATCTGTACTATACAATGAGTTTCAATCAAATATGGTCTAAATTTATCGAAGGCATATACTATTGCTAATAACTCTTTTTCAGTTATTGTATAATTAATTTGAGTTTCATTAAGAGTTTTACTAGCATAGTAAATAACTTTGAAAATTTTATCATATCTTTGTCCTACAATAGCTCCAATAGCATAATCACTTGCATCTTACATAAGCTTAAAAGGTTTTTCACAAATTGGTGAAATATAATTGGTGCAGTGATTAATTTTTCTTTTAATAATTTAAAAGCTTTTAGGCATTCCTCATCAAAATTGAAAACTGCATCTTTCTCCAGTAAATAGCATAAAGGCTTAGTAATCTTAGTAAAGTCCTTAATATGTCGCCTGTAGAATCCAGCATGTCCTAAAAAACTCCTAATTTCCCTTACATTTATTGGATAAGTTAGCGATCACTTGAATTTTAGCAGGATCTACTTCCATACCATTTTCTGATATTTGATGACCTAATACGATTCCTCCTACTACCGTAAATTGGCATTTTTCCCAGTTAAGGGCTAAATTTATTTCTTCACAGCGCTTAAGAACTTTAGATAAATGCTCTAAACATGAGTCAAATGAAGTTCCAAACACTGAAAAGTCATCCATAAAGACTTCAATCCCTACAAAAAATTGCCATCATACATCTTTTAAATGTAGCAGGGGCATTACATAAACCAAAGGACAGATGTTCCAAACACTGAAAAGTCATCCATAAAGACTTCAATCCCTTTTTCAATTAAATCACAAAAAATTTCGTCATACTTATTTAAAACGTAGCAGGGGCATTACATAAACCAAATGGCATTCTTCTAAAAACAAAAGTACCATAAGGACCGGTAAATGTTGTTTTCTCTTGATCCTTAGGAGATATTGAATTTGGTGATAACTGGTATATTCATCTAGAAAATAAAAGTATTTATGCCCAGCTAGTATATCCAACATTTGACCTAGAAAGGGTAGTGGAAAATGATCTTTCATAGTGGCAAGATTTAATTTTATATAATCAATGCATATTCACCACCCTGTAACTTATCTAGTAGGTATTAACTCATTATGCTCATTTACAGTTACATTTACTCCTTTCTTAGGAACACAGTGAATTGGACTACCCATGCACTATCTGAAATAGGGTAGATAATTCCAACATCTAACCACTTTAAAATTTCTTTTTTAATAACTTATTTCATAACATGATTTAATCTCCTTTGTGGATTAGCCCTTGGCTTGCAGTTGTCTTCCAGATTAATTCTATGCATACAAATTGAAGGGATAATTCCTTTAATATCAGCAATTGTCCATCCGAAGGCTTTCTTAAAATTTTTCAAAATTTTCATCTCTTCCTTTGTTAACTTCGAGAAAATTATAACAGGTAAAGTAGAGGAATCTCCTAAAAAGGCATATTTTAAATGATCAGGAAGTAACTTCAACTCTAGTGAAGGTTTTTCATAGAAGAACAAAATGATTTATCTTTGTTTATTGTGTCCAAAACTTCAAAACTTTCTCGAACATAGTTTATCGTGTCTAAAACTTTCTCGAACAGAGAAGTAATTTCAACTCAAGTTCTGGATGTTTTTCAATAGATGGATAAAATGATTTGTCTTCGTCTATCGTGTCCAAAATTTTAAAATTTTCTTGAACATAACTTGAATCTTTCTTAAAAGGGTTTACACATTAATCTAATTCCTCTTCTTGCTCGTGTTCCAAATCTTTTTCTTCAAATTTTTCTTCATAAGTAGTCTTGAAATGGCATTCACTCAGATATCTTATAACATCCATTCTATAGCATTCATCTTCTTTACCTTTTGTAGGGTATTTCATTGATTTTGAAATGTTAAAAGTAACAATTTGATCATTGACACGCATTATTAATTCCCATTTCTGTAAATCTATCATTACTCTTCCTGTGGCTAGGAAATGTCTCCCCAAAATGATAGGTATCTCTTTATCATCCTCCATATCTAGCACAATGAAATCAATATGAAAGATAAATTTATCCGCTTTCACTAGGACATCTTCTATAACTCCTTTGGGATAGGGTATTGAACAATCTGCTAACTGCAGAGTTACGGTAGTAGGGGTTATTTCTCCCAATCCCAATCTTTTCAATATTGATAATGGCATAAGATTAATGCTTACACCTAAATCACATAAAGCTTTCCCAAAAAATATGTCTCCTATTGTACATGGAATTGTAAAGCTACCCTGATCTTTTAGCTTTTCAGGAAGTTTCTTCTGAATTATAGCACTGCCTTTCTCACTAAGTACAACAGTATCATTATCTTCAAACTTCTTTTTTTCTGTTGAGAATATCCTTCATAAACTTTAAATAGCTTGGCATTTGTTCAAAGGCTTGAACAAATGGAATATTGATTGTAAGCTTCTTAAATATTTCTAGAGATTTTGAAAATTGCTTATCCAACTTCTGTTGTCGAAGTCTCTGAAGAAATGGAGGCAGTGGTTTTTCTAATTCAATTTTTGGCGGAGAAATAGGTCTTTCAGAATCTTTCGGAGCAACCTCTTTTGATTCTTCAATTTCTTCTCTCTCTTCAATCTCTTTTTGAACCCTACCTTCCAACTCTCTTCTACTTCTAAGTTGTACAGCTTTAACTTGCTCTTTTTTCTGGTCTTTTGGATTTGATTCAGTATTACTAGGAAGAGTTCTCTAGGATCTATTACTTAATGAACTTGCGATTTACCCAAGTTGATTCTCAATATTTCTAATTGTAGCTCACTGACTTTGTAATTGATTACCCATTTATAACACCACTTCTTCTATAGACAACTTCTTATCCTTAAATTGTGTATTATTGTTGAAACCTATTGGATAAGTAGATCTATAATTATTATTCCCTTGATTGTTCCAGTTTACTAATGGGTTTACTTGGTTGTTCCCCCATTGCTGATTATTACCACCCGAATTGTTATTCCAGTTAAAGTTAGGATAGTTCTTTCCAACCTGAGTTATAATAATTTGAATATGGGTTATTTTGCTTATTATTTATGACATTCAAAGTTTCTAATGATGCTTAAGAGTCTACCATTTTGTCTAATGAATTCTCTTCAATCATGGAAATTGGTTGAGAAAAATTCATTCCAAATTGGTATAACAAAATTGTAGCAACTTGATTTGCTAACATAGTAAATGCATCTGTTTCATGAATATTGGCTACTTTCTTTAGATTCACCCTCTCAGAAGGACATTAAAAATTATTGGTAGTCATCTCTTCAATTAAAGCATAAGCGTCATGAAATGGTTTTGACATCAATGAACTATCAGCAACGGCATCGATAATAGAACTAAGAGAACCAATTAATCCATTATAAAAGGTTTGAATTATTAACCAATCTGGTATAGCATGTGTGAACAATTTCTTAGGAGTTCTTTAAATTTTTCCCATGCTTCATAAATAGATTCCGCTTCAAATTGATTAAAAGATGTAATATCATTTCTAAGCTTCGCAGTTTTTTATGGTGGAAAATAATTAGCTAGAAATTTTTGTGCTAAATCACCCCAATTTCTGATAGATCCAGGTGCTAATGAATTTAACCACATCTTAGCTTTATCCCTCAGTGAGAAAGGAAATAACTTAAGTCTTATGACATCATCTGAAACACCATCGTATTTAAATATAGCACACAATTCTAGAAAATTGATAAGATTTAAATTTGGATCCTCAGTTGATGATCCCCAAACTGATTATTTGATAATATTTAGATAATAGCAGGTTTAAGCTCAAATGAATTAGCCACTACAATAGGTTTTTGAATACTACAATCGCAGGGTTGGCATAATCTCTTAAAAGTCTAAACTCTTGATGAATTTCAGAATTTTGATTATTTTGGATTGCCATTTCTAAAATTTTTTTGGATTTTTCAAGATTTTTAATTTTTTTTTTTGTTTTTCTGATTTTTCTACTAGTTCTTTCTAATTCAGAATTGTAGGGAACTAGTCCTTCAGAACCTGAACTATGCATAAACTAACATGAAATAAAATAAAATAAAGTAAAACATACAAAATAAGATAAAATATTTAAAGTTTAAAAAAGTTCTTTCTAATTCTAAAAATTTACTTAGTTTTCTTCCCCGGCAACGGCGCCAAAAACTTGATTCCTAGGTAATTAATGCTTATGCACAATATAACAATAGTTCTGATGGTGTTTTTCACTCATGTTCCCTTATTTTGCAACAAAACCAAAAAGTTGATTTTGAAAAAAAATAAGAATTTAACTTTTTAATTTATATATATTTATATTGGGATACTACGCAAGATATGTATCGTTATCAAGAAATATAAGACTTTTTGATTAAGACCTGAATATCGAACCCATAGGGAAGATTATGCAATATGCACTTTTTGGAAAATTTTTTTATTTTTGAAAAGATAATTACTTAAACTAAAAATATTTTTTTGTAGGAAATTAAAATTTAAATATTTTTGGTATTTTTGATATTTTAATGAAACAGTAACAACTAAAAAGATAAATAAAGTTTTTGTAGAAGAAAAGTATTTAATATGAAAATATCTTTTTTCTTATCATGAATCAGAATAGAAATTCTGTTGTGGAAGTGTGCAAATTGTGTTGTTCCAAATAGGAGAAATAATATTCTATATAATTAATAGAGATGTTATAAAGAAGATTGGCTAATTTAAAGTTTGAATAGTTATGAAGACCAGGTAGGCAGGGAAGATACTAGTTCTCACTCTAAAGTTCCCTCGATTCCCTCCACCTGGGGGCTAACATTCTCGTATAAGAACCTAAAACAATAAACCAAGTTGGGGGTTTTAACTTGTCACTTTAAAGTTCCCTAACTCTACACCCATCAATGAATATTTCCCAATTTATTTGCACTCAATCATATGAATTACATTCTCATTCATACAACCTCAAGTAATTCTTTCCAATTGTTGACTGAGACAATACCACCTCGATTCTTACATGTTCTCACAACAAATTTTTACATCTGGATTGGTCAAATCAAGAAGTAAATGAAGTGCATGGATTTAAATCATCACAACTTCTTCCAACATTAAAGATCAATGCTCTCCTCAACTTCCATCCAAAACTTAATTACTTATCATTTTAAGAAGAAAGAAAAAGAATACTATTCAGAATCCATGGAGAAAATAAATCACATTTTAGTGTAAAAGAAGAAATCATTGTCAAACCAATAACAAGTTTCAATTAAAACCAAAAGTAGTCTAAAACAAAAAGACAAAAACTTATCTCAAGTCCTCCACCAAACTCTTGAAGTTCCTTTGAATCTCTTCTCTTTTACAACTCTCAAAACAAAATAAGAAAAAAGATAAAGTAAATAAAAAGTGGTTTCCTGAAAAATCTCTCCGAACTAACTCCCAGAGAAGAACTTTCAAAACATGCCAATATTTTCAGGACTCTTTTCTAAGTCAGAGAAGAACTTTCAAAACTTGCCAATATTTTGAGGACTCTTTTCTAAGTTCTCTCTTCTTTCTTTTATAGTTTTTCAAGAGGTGCCTTAGGATCTAAAAGAACTTTCAAAACTTGCCAATATTTTCAGAACTCTTTTCTAAGTCCTCTCCTCTCTTCTTTCTTTTATAGTTTTCCAAGTGGTGTCTTGGGATCTCTTCAAAATATGTCTTGATTCGATGTATTTGCCCAACAGATGCATCCTTTCATGATAATTTTCGTCCATGGTGGTTACAACCACCTATTAAGCCAATGGAACTCTTCAAAATTTGTGAAAACAAATTTTACTCTTCTACTAACTGTCACTAGCGCTTAAGCGCGGGGTCTCGGTGCTTAGGCGTGGCCTTCTCTGTTTAACTGGCGCTTAGGCGCCAAAACTCTTTTACACAATTTTTCACCTTTTTGCTCCAAATTTGATCCTTTTTCACTCCTTTAAGCATTTTTTTCCATTTTATTTGTATCTGCAAGAAAAATACAAAAATACCTTCCATTAAAGTTCAATATCTCAAAAATAGGTTTAAAAATGTGTCTAAAAATACTATATATTTTAGGTGTATCAGTAAACAGATTGTGGAAGTATTGAACAACATCATGAGCAATCTCTTCATTAGTAGTAAGTTTCTGGCCTATGGAATTGGTGATGTTTAGGATGATATTGCATTTCCTCTTGTAATTAATATAGGCATGTGTCGGCATTATTTCGGGGATGGTTTGGTTGTGGGGTTGCCCGTAAGAAGCTATCGGACACCAGAATCGAAATCCCGTTGCCCGCTTCGGAAGGATGTTGAAGTATGAAATCAAGCTGACCTCATATTTTTCGTAGTTTAAAATGAAAGAGCACTGTACCTCAAATCCTGTATCTATTTCGAAGGACAAAAACACAAGAATTGAGGATGAGGCTAGATCAAATAAACTAAGGGAAGTATGACGTCTGTTTGGTCTTTGAAACCTTTGTATTTCCCGACAAGTTCTCCTATTTAATATAAATGATTAAATAGGGTTTAGAATAAGTTGGGTTCAGACATGCTTCTTATAAGGGTAAGCCCCTATAGTTAATTACATCCTAAATGACCAAAGTCACTTAAGAAGACTCTCGATAAAATGAGAAATATTATCTTCAAGGAATTTCAAAGGGTAGGACTCTTCAACGAAATCGGACGTAGAGTAGAAATATTATCTTCAAGGAATTTCAAAGGGTAAGACTCTTCAACAAAATCGGACGTAGAGGTGGAAAGATTATCTTCAAGGAATTTCAAAGGGTAGGACTCTTTAACGAAATCAGACGTAGAGGTGTGAATATTATCTTCAAGGAGTTTCAAAGGGGAGGACTTTTCAATGAGATCAGATGTAGAGGTGTGAAAGAGAATTTCAAAGGGTAGGACTCTTCAACGAAATCGGACGTAGATGTGTGAAAGGGGACTAGTTCAAATTTGGAACATTTTTATTGTAGAATAAATTTCAAAGGGTAGGACTTTTCAATGAGATCGGACGTAGAGGTGTGAAAGGGGATTGGTTCAATCTAAAGTCACCTAAGAAGACTCTCGATAAAAATCAGGAAATATTATCTTCAAGGAGTTTCAAAGAGTAAGACTCTTCATCGAAATCGGACGTAGAGGTGTGAAAGTGGGTTGGTTCAAATTTGGAACATTTTATTGTAGAATTCAAAGGAATAAGGACTAGGGGATGTCATGGATCCAGAGGAGAACTCTGGTGACTTCTCAAGTTATCCTAATGTTTGGCTTCAGTTTTGAGGAGAAATATTTAAATGTTTCATCCTGCCAATTTTATTATTTAGGACTTACATTCGTGTGAAATGATCACACAAATGGCCTGGAAGATGTGAGGATTTAGGTCGTGACAAACGACAACCTCAGAATCCTAAGACGAATTAGGGCTTATATTGTATAACAGGGCTATGCAAAGGCCTAAAGATAAGGTGAGGATTTAAGTTGCATAAGCAAGCAACCTCGAAGTCCTATGGCTTTGTTGTTTAAGTCTAAAGAAGGAATATTGGTTTAGTTGGGGAAGACAGGTTTTGCTGTTGAAGATGGTCGTGTTGCCCACCAAGCTAGCACCAAGCTCCTGCTGCGATGAGTTTGATTTATCTAGTGTGTCAAGTTATAATATCAAATAAGGTGGCCTTATGGTTGAAGTTCTTTAAATTTTATAGAGGGCATATTAAGGTTGATTAGAGTGACACCGGTTAGGATCCTACGGTTCCCTCATTCTAGCATCACTATTTCCTATTGGATTCACTTAGTCCAAATGAACTTATCAAACACAACTTAATGAGTTCCATAATTTCATTTAAACCGTGGAAATCCTCGTTAGCAACCGTAGGTTACCTCCTCCGAGGGATTCTCGATCATCCGATAGAGACATCTTAATGTTTGTGTGATGTTTGTGATTAAATTTTGAGTTGTTTTATATTTTGAATGTTGTGGCGGTGAACCGTGGGAAGCCTCGTTAGCAACCGTAGGTTTCCTCCTCCGAGGGATTCCCGATTATCCAATAGAGACGTCTTAATTTAGTTGAAGTTGTAGTTTTTTGAGGAATTCCCGATCATCCGATAGAGACATCTTAATTTAGTTGAAGTTGTAGTTTTGTGTGATGTGTGTGTCCTTGAGTTGTTTTATATTTTGAATGTTGTGGCGGTGCTGTAGGTTACCTCCTCCGAGGGATTCCCGATCATCTGATAGAGACATCTTAATTTAGTTGAAGCCATAGGTTACCTCCTCCGAGGAATTCCCGATCATCCGATAGAGACATCTTAATTTAGTTGAAGTTTTGTTTTGTGATGTTTGTGATTAAATTTTGAGTTGTCTTATATTTTGAATTTTGTGGTGGTGAGTTACCTCCTCCGAGGGATTCCCGATCATCCGATAGAGACATCTTAATTTAGTTGAAGTTGTTGGTTTTGTGTGATGTTTGTTATTAAATTTTGAGTTGTTTAATATTTTGAATGTTGTGGCGATGAATTTTATCTTGGTTGATTTTTAATTTTGGTTTTGGGTTATGGTTATGGTTAACATGCAATTTTATGTAGGTAAACGCAAGCATGAAACGTGTAAGGAAATGGTAGAAGAAAGACGGTGCTATAAACTGTAAAAGCGTACCTGGCGAGTATTCTCGTTCCACCACCTGAAACTTAAAATGCATGTTAAGGCAGTTTATGAAGAGCAGGAAAGTACAAATTTTGGTAATTTTCCTAACCCTATGTCATATCTTGGTGAGTCCTTAAAAGTTTAATTAGTTCTTATTGTTTTCCTAACCCTATGTCATATTTTGGTGAGTCCTTAAAAGTTTAATTAAGGACAATTTCGAATTTTGGTAATTTTCCTAACTCTCTGTCATATCTTGGTGAGTCCTTAAAAGTTTAATTAAGGATGATTTCATTGAGCGAAGAACCTTGTCCATATCCTGTTGAGCCCTTAAAATTTTAATTAAGGATGATTTCATTGAGCGAAGCATATTAAGTTTTAATAGGCCTCTGAGGTATCCAACAAGTTAAGAGGGGGAAGCAGGTTCATGCCTCTCTCTCACCAACTAGTGAAAAGCCTCGAGTCCATTTAAACTCATTATGTTGCTTAATGGTTCATCCTGTAAATACCCTTATTACTCAGTGAACATTGATGTCTCAATTATCCCTAAGAATAGGGTAATTATCATTTGTCATTCAATTTAAGAATTATGTAGGTGAAGACCCTTAGAGGGGCAAGTTAGTGTAATTTGAACACTTAGCCAAATTTTAATCCTAATTGGGCTTAATGGTGTTTCAAGGATGTTCGATATAATTATGTTTATTTCTCTAATCCTTTTTTTAGTCAATTTTTTATTTAGCTTATGTCACCACTAAGCCCTTAAGTCCTAGGTGAGTGTCTTAATTAATTTTGAAAAGGGCTAAACTTTAAGTGGTCATGATTCATGATTTGAATTTTATTTGAAAATCAAGATAGCGGTATTAAATTGATTAATTAATGTCTTCCAAAGTCATACCCCTAAGTCCAGGATCATCTAATTTTAATAAACTTCCAAATCTTAATAATTTAGAAATTTATTAACTTATCTTTTTAATGAGGAAAATGAAATTGGTTTCTACCAATTAACCCCTTGTGTTTCAAACATCAAATAAATTGATTAAGATCAGAGGTTACTCATTCCCCTCCTTGACTTAAGCCTAAATGTTAATTAAGGCTAAATTTCCAAAATTACACATTTGCCCTTAAGGCTCTAACACCTCATAATTTGTCAAATTCCATTCAAATGACTTTAAAATTTTTATCCTACCTCATTCATGGGTAAATTAAGACATCACAGGAGAAAATATGACTTTTCAAAATTTAATTTAGTTTATATAATTATTTTCATGTAAAAATAATATTTTTTAAAGAAAATTCCTAACTTGACCAAGGTAAATTATAATCCCTTGAAATTTTTACTGAAAGTAGAACTAGACCAGAGAATCCTTTGGATCAAATTTCATGATTTTTTGAATTTTCTGTGATTTATCAAAATTATTTTAAGTTTTGGGCTATTTAATAAAAATAAAATATTTTAGGTGGTGAAAATTAAGTTTTGTATTTTTGAAAAATCTCCCTAAGGTCAGAGAACTCAGAGGAGAAAATTTTGTATTTTTTTTATTTGTGTAATTTTACTTGGAATACATGAAAATTATTATTTTTGAAAAATCTCCCACTGTTTATGTCCCGAAGCATTGTCCGGCTAGATCTTCCCTGTCCATTTGATACACGCTTGATCGAACGGCTCCCCGTCATCGTCCCCGATGGAATGATCTCGTGCTTGTCCACACTAAAACATTAAGATCTCGGCCTAGACTTAACCAAATCACTTCGGGTTTGATCCTATGGACTCGTCTAAGTGGCCTAGACTCAACCAAATCACTTCGGGTTTGATCCTATGGACTCGTCTAAGCGAGACGAACATAATCCATGCGATTAATGTACCATGAAATCAAGCTTAAGTAAATGGAGAATCAAAAGAAGCTCGGGAGGAGGAGGAGTTTGATGCCATGAAATCAAGCTTAAGTAAATGGAGAATCAAAATAAGCTTGGGAGGAGGAGGAGCTTTATACCTTTGCTCTGAGAAGGGAGGCTTCGATCAGAGGTGCTCGGCACGTTCTTTGGGTTCCAAGGAGGCTAGGGATTAAGTCCCTAGTCTTGGTGTAAGGCCTAGGTATGAATTCGATCACGACCAGATTTGGGTGTTGATCTAGAGCTACGGTAGAGGCTCTGTGGAAGGGGAATTTTATGGGGCTTTGGCTTCTTTCACTCTTGTGAAGGTGTGGGCACAAATAATTGAGGTTTGGTGGAGTGTGGAGGTGTATTGGGCTCCGTCCTGGTTTCCGGCAGGGTTTCGAGCTCAAAATTGGGCTCCGGCAATGGGAATGGGTGAGGAAAAAATGGTTGGAATGCACTGAGGGATCTTAGGGAAGCTCTGTGTAAAGTTTGGAGAGACCTCTCTAAGGAAATTTTAGCACACCTCCCATGGCCGTGGGAGGTGAGTTTTTATAAAAATGGTCATGGGGCAACCTCTCATGGTCGTGGGAGGTGAGTTTTTATAAAAATGGACATGGGGTGGCTCTCAGGGCACAAGTTTGGGTGCATTGTGGAGGGCAGAGGAGCTTCATAGTTTGAATGAGTTGGCCTCTAGGTTTGATTTGGGTGAGGTTCCATGGGAGTGGCTCTCGGTTTTGAGGTTTTTTGGCCACTATGCTGGCCGATCGGCCAGGGGGAGGTGACTAGGATCTCAGGGAACCCAAAGGAATCCATCACAGCAATTTAATGCAAATGTGCTTGGATTTGGCAAAGATATCTTAANACAAAGTCACCTAAGAAGATCTCGATAAAAATCAAGAAAAAAAATTATCTTCAAGGAATTTCAAAGGGTAGAACTCTTCAATGAAATCGGACGTAGAGGTGTGAAAGGGGATTTGTTCAAATTTGGAACATTTTATTGTAGAATCCGAAATCAGACATAGAGGTGTGAAAGGTGATTGGTTCAAATTTGGAACATTACGTTGTAGAATCCAAAGAAATCGGACATGGAGGTGTGCAAGGGGATTGGTTCAAATTTGGAACATTTTATTGTAGAATCCAAAGGACGAAGAACTAGGGGATGTCATGGATCCCGAGGCGAACCTCAGTGACTTCCCAAGCTATCCTAATGTTTGACTTCAGTTTTGAGGAGAAATATTTATGTGTTTCATCCTGCCAATTTTATTAGTTAGGGCTTACATTCGTGTGTAATGATCACACAAATATCCTGGAAGATGTGAGGATTTAGGTCGTGACAAACGATAACCTCGGAATCCTAAGACGAGTTAGGGCTTATACTGTATAGCAGGGCTATGAAAAGACCTAAAGATAAGATGAGGATTTACGTTGCATCAGCAAGCGACCTCAAAGTCCTATGGCTTTGTTGTTTAAGTCTAACGAAGGAGGGTTGGTTTAGCTAGGGAAGACAAGTTTTGCTGTTGAAGATGGTCGTGCTGCCCACCAAGCTAGCTCCAAGCTCCTTGTCGCGATGAGTTTGAGTTATCTAGTGTGTCAAGTTATAATATCAAATCAGGTGGCCCTATGGTTGAAGTTTTTTAAATTTTATAGAGGGCATATTAAAGTTGATTAGAGCGACACCGGTTAGGATCCTACGGTTCCCTCATTCCGGCATCACTATTTTCTATTGGATTCACTTAGTCCAAATGAACTTATCAAACCCACCTTAATGAGTTCCATAATTT